>VZSZ01011473.1:116500-173741 GCA_013398815.1 Ibidorhyncha struthersii | reverse complement strand
GAAAGAAAGAAAGAAAGAAAGAAAGAAAGAAAGAAAGAAAGAAAGAAAAAGAAAGAAAGAAAGAAAGAAAGAAAGAAAGAAAGAAAGAAAGAAAGAAAGAAAGAAAGAAAGAAAGAAAGAAAGAAAGAAAGAAAGAAAGAAAGAAAGAAAGAAAGAGAAAGAAGCATGCTACTACAAAACCAACTCCAAACACTTTTGCTTCTTAGTGGTAAAGTGCCACTGAGGGGATCATGCAAGTTTTGTGAATTCTTGGAAAACAAGCACTTAAAAATGAATTTGAGGTATTTGGAAGCACATTGATTGGGGCTGGGATTGGGACAAGTAATAACTCCTTGTTTTCTGCTAAAATTTTTGTCCCACTGTGTTGTCGGAAGCCCTTGGCTAAATGGAAGTCCAGTCTCAGGGAATTTCATCAGTTTGATGGTTGAAATGGTACCAGTGTTTCAGGTCTATACTTTTGTCTATGAGGGACATAGTGTAATTTCAAACAGGAGCTGTGGTATTCTTACTCCAAATGAATACATCAGTTATGGTTCATTAACATTTTGCAAAAATATATCAAAAGAATGTTAATAGGAAGGTGTCAACAGCTTACTTTTAACAAGTATCACTTATATAATTTTTCATTTACAAAAGCAGATCAAAATACAGTTTTTGATCAAAGTGCACTGCTGTCTCCAACATAAACCACATGCACAGCCTTCTGCCCCAAGGATAAAGCTATTATGACCTTCTTAACTAATGTGATTACAATAGGGTATTGCAGTTGTCTCTAACTATTTTTTTTGATACTGAGATATTTAGGTGATATATTTGGATAATACAACACTATTTAAGGATAGAGAGCTACGTTGTTCCTTAAAACAGTCTCTCTTTTTACTACCATCTCACAAAAAAATATCACTTTCATTACTATGCATTTTGTAGGTTTGACTTAGTGTTTCATGAAACGAAAATTATAGGGTCTGTTACACAAACTCCAAATTATTTTAAGCTCCTTTCATTATTTCCCTTACATGTGCTTTTCATTTTGGCCATTAACATTTGACATAGGAGCCATAGTGTTTTGATCAGTCTATCCAAAGCAATAGTTTTAAATTAACACGGCATCTAACATCATTTAAACTAAATGATAGGACCTGGATCATTTACAGAAGCCTTGCTTCATAAGAAAAAAAAAAATGAAATGAATATAAATTTCCAACAACATTCAAGTGTTGCACTTAATAGATGTTTACTTAGATAAATGGACAACACTTCATGCAAATGATTAGTATTATTTGAAAAAATTCCCCGCAGACTGAATATATTTCTGGAAAACAAAACATCATTGCTACAAAATAAGCTTAGCTCTGGATGCTCCCTCCGTATGTAATGTCAAAGCAGTTCAGCTGCCCTACAGTCAAACATGACCCTGATTTAGAGGAATTTATATTTCAGTCTGAAAGTCAATTTGAAGCATCTGTTCTCACTAAAAGCAGATGATTTTTCTAAGAGTAGGTTTTGCTTTAGCCACAGTAATTGCAGCCCTCTGCATTACAGAAGCCACTGAAGTCTGCAAAACAGTCTTAAACCTGACGATGGACTTTTTTAGATTTTTTTTTTTTTTAAAAAGTGAAACAGCAGCTAAATACAGGTATATGGACTTCAGATGGAATTCTGGAATATTTTGTATTCAAGAAACTTACCAATAATGAAAAGAAAAGGGTTATGATGTCTGTATGGCAATGGGATGTCCCTATACTTCTGCAGAGGGTATTTGTTATCTTTAGAAACTTTATAAAGTGTGGCTCTCCCATTTCAGAGGCATTCAGTCAAGTTCGCAAGGAGCAAGAACATTGCCAACAGCAGTATCATGTCTCCTGAAAAATTCTCTTTAATAAATGGGCTTTTCAAAAGATTTTAACCCAAATTTCTGAGGCTGTCCCAGGGAAGTGACATCTGAGCAAGGAGCTGGTGATTCCACAGAAAATCAAGACCTTTGGGAGACTGCACTTGAGATGTACTTGAGAAATGCCAAACATACCCTCAACACAGTGATGAAGCATCCTCTTCCCGAAAGTGTTGTTTTCCTGTGAACCTTTGCAGGAGTAAAATATCCCATTAAAGATAGGGTGTACAAGTACTTTGGTCTGACATGAGAGTGCCTATGATCAACATTATACGTAAGAATGATATAGGTACTGTCTGTAGTCATATTGCACTGACCAGACTGAAATATTGGGTGAGGCAGCCAGGAGCGTTGTCATAGACCCAGCAGAACTTATTTCTGGAGGTGTAGCAGGGTCCCTGAACCACTTTGCAAGCACCTCTCAGAGAAAGTTGTTCTTGTAAAAGACCAATTAATCCACAAAAGTATTCCAGTTCATTTCCAGNGAGAGTGTAGATATAGGACTGGGAAGCAAGGTATATGCTGCAGCCTGCTCTGCTCAGAGCTAAATTGATGTAACTTCAGGGGAATATACCAAGCTTGTGGGATGTTCTATATAAAATAAGGGATGTTTCCAACAGGGAAAACATGGAACATGAATATACTGGGATCCTAGTTGCATTTTGAAAACCGTTTAGATGGAAAGGTTACCAATATTCCTGCCCCATATATCAAAACCCTGCGTGAAGACACGTACCTCAGCTGAGGTGTCTGTGAAGCATGGGAATATTTGATTAGTGGGAGATAAAGAGCTAAATATTGAAACTGCCCAAAAGTCTCTGTGCCAGCTCAGCTCTGTTGTTGACCATGTGTCACCACCTCAGCAGAGAAGCAACCCAAGGGAGCTATAAGCAACTACTTGTGAGCTGCTTAAAAACTCACCAGCTGATAGCTCCTGCGGTAAGGAATCTGACATCCACTGATCTGATGGAGAATGAGATGATTTGGAAAAAAAAAAAAAAACTCCCCAAAGGCTTGTTTGCATCTCCATGTCCTTAAATGCTCTTAAAAATCTGGTGCTTAGCTAGATTCCTTTCATGAGGGTTTCAGTTAAATAGCTCATTCTTTAAGTAAGCTTTTTTAGGTGACATATCTGCTATATTAGTGAATTTCAGAAGAAGGTGAAGCCTCTGCTGTTATAACTTTTGTTGGGGGATAAACTCATATTACTTATTAATATCTAACAGAAACTCTCTTTAAACTTTAGTAGCAATTACGCTGTAGTGGTGGGTGAGTCGCTGAGCAAGAAGAAAGTGCTTGTTATACCCTTGGAGAGATGACTGTGCCAAGATTTAAAGATAATCCCAAATTTTTAATAAAAGCAATGGAAAGACAATAGCCTCAAAAAAATGTGCTGCATAATTTTATGTGTGAATGAATCTGTGTGCATAAGTGCTGAATATTATATTATGCAAAGGCAACTACATAGCCCTTTTACCAAGATATTTGATTCTTTTTTCTCCTTAGTAGTAAACATATTGTTTAAAGACATAAGTTCCTAGCAGAGATTTAATGCAGCATCACCCTCCCACAGGCACTGCAGCAACGAGAAAGACAGGGACATCTCTGACAGCTGTAATCTATGCTGCTGTCAGTCTGCTTCTTTAATGCAAAGCATTAGTACAACTATCTGGAGGTTGGCAGGCGCAAATACTTTTCCAAGAAACACCTGTGCTGCCACTGTAGTGTCTGCCTGATTCCACCAACCCCGTCTCCAAGTCCTCTTCACTGTACCTTCCCTGAACCAACTTGTATTTTCTCCCTTTGGGCTGAAAGAAGAAGGAAGGCCGTTCTGTGCTGTGAAGACTTCTCTGCATGGTCTTTGCAATTACACCTCTTCCACCTCTTTTGGGGGTCTGGAAAATCCCTGAAACCTGCTGTCCCATTCACTCTTCTCTACATTCACTAGATCTTTTTCCTATATTTTGTAAGCAGCCAAACTGGTCTGAAGACTGTAATTTAAGAAAAGCAAATACTTTCCCTGCAAGACTTCCTCTTCTAACTTCTCTCTCACATAGGTTTTAAGAACATCTGAGGTTTTCCTGTGAGTCATGAATCCAAACCACTCATTAAAAGGTTTCTGGCTAAAATATCCTTTAAAACACACTAGTAATGCAATAATAAAGACTTCAAACAGTGCAGAATCTACCACATGCTTTGGTAAATTGTTTCAGTGTTAAATTATTCCCTCAGTTAAAATTTTATGCTCATTACCACTGCATTTTTCCATTATTCTTTTCACTGTTGCAGGTTAGTATTAAGTGGATTGTGAACTTTTATGCATTTTATTCTTTGATCTGTTTTATTGTTCATGGTTAATATTTAATTTTGCAAGGGCCCTGAAAGCCTGGGATTAACACTTTTAGCTCTTACTGTCATCTTGCCAAAAACTGAAAAGAAATAATTAAACTATGTCTTTATAACTCTGGATGAGTCAGCTATTATAGAAAATGTATTTTTGATGGAGATCAGGAGGTGAAAATGTGCCAGATGAGAAACATTAAAAAAATGTGAAAATACTAAAGTATGAAAGAAAGTATAATGGCAGATAAGAAAACCAGATGTTTCTGTGGGAACATTTGATGACTGGTTAAAGGAAGAATACAGGAGGCAAGTAATGACCAAAAAAGGAGTCAAATAAAGAAGATGAGAAGCGGCAACAAAGCAAGAAAAAAAGCTTTATTAATGAAGGCCTAAATGAAGATCTATTGCTGCGAAAAAAAACAGGCCTGGTTTTGTATTCTATTTTATACACCTTTCTACTTTGTACAAGTTAAAGAAAAAAGGGTTGGAAATTTGGAAACTTCTTGTTGAGAAGATAATAATTACTGGCATATAGGGGTCATATAAATTATTATCAGTGACATTCTGCTTCATACTTTTAATATAGATTAGCTTAAACTTGCTACTCTTTCCTGTTGTATCTAGTTTCTAATACATTATCCTGAAATAGTGTACTGACAAAAATGTTCACAGAGGTAGCGTATTGTAAGAGGCAAAGCATATTTATGTACAGAATGCAAGAACTGATGGGTTCAAAAACTTATGCAAACATCATTAAAAACTTCTGCTTATTTACAAATTACTGTTACCAATACATGACACAGGAGAAACAAAGGGACTAAGGTATAGAGAATAAAATTTTCCAAGGCTAGCCAGGAACAGAAAGAAGAGCTGGATTGTCACAGCAGTAGGTTTTGTTTCATAGGATCTTTATCAACAATATTGGTTAGGCTTTTAAATCTACATCTTGAAAGCAAAGAGATGCTTATGTATATTTAGCTTGGCTATTTATTGTGGGGTTTTGAGTGTTAATTAAAATTGTAATTATGAAGCAACATTTGCACAGTATCCACTTGATGTTTGTCTCTTTTCTTTGGAGAGATAAGGCAAGACACTCAGCTACTCAGCTTGCACAGGTAACAGAAAGGAAGAACTGCATTTTTCATTATATTAAAATGGAAAGAAGAAAATATATTCCTGTGCAGACAATTCTAAATACTCTGATTTCTTGAATAAATGAACCAATTTTATAGAAGGATTTTTTCAAATCATCTGAATTTGTTTTGCTTTTAAATAAAATGTGCTTCTGCCATAATTTCTCGTTGTCATATATAGCACAGACGTTGTTGGAAGGACACATGAATCATGCCCTTCTATAAAGTAGGTATGAAAATGCCTGAAACAAAAGCGTTCAGGAAACCTGCAGTCTTTTTTCTTTCGGTAGAGTAATTTAGTAGAAAAATGAAGAAGCTAATACTGTGCTGGTCTTTTATTTCTTCATAATTCACTGAGATGTAAGCGCAGACAGCCAACTGCAGCATGTTAGCCTGGGCCAGGCCATTTCCTCTAAAGTTTTTTATTTATTACCAGGGTACTCTTGTCACTTTAAATGAGGTCCTTCTTGCAGAAGCAGCTTCCAGCTCCACCCAGGCCCTGTGTGCCAAATTTATACTTAATTAATCCTAGGATCAGGAGATGATACTCAATGAGAAATGCATGCAACTTCTTGACAGGGTCCGAGCAAAATTGTTGTGAGGCTTTGACATTGGTTTCATCCTTCATTTGGTTAGGCTAAGATGTATGAATGGAAAATGATCTGCTCTAACTTGTGGCAGGATTTGACATGCACAGTGAGCGTCCGAATGACATGAAATTAACAGAACAGAAATGTCTTAAGCTCAAGAAGCTGAACAGAACGTTTAGAGAAAACTTGCCTGCCTTCCCTTTTTCCTGCTTCAATTGGTTGGTTATGATCCAAAACAGAGAATTGTAAATTCGTTAAATAATTGGGTTTGTTGCCAGTTTAATGAAAGTAAGAGCTACTTGGCTTTAGTGATGTTTCCTGTTTTTTGTTATATTTTTCCATGGCAATATTTTTGCATCCTAGGACTCAGGCTCTGTTGTGTTCTGAGTTCCAGAACCGTATCTGCGTCATCCAGAACAAACATGTTGCAAAACAATTCCTCCGCTTAGGAATTGTACACAAGAGGATAATTCTGTTATTCTTGTAATCAAGGGCCAAATGACAGTTAACCAATAGAAATAATGTGAGATGTGAAATTAGTCAGAAATTGTTTGTCCAATGATGTCGACTAGTTTAAATTGGCACATTTCTTTAGAATGCTTTTAGTTTGCTGAAGATAATTGGTAGAAAGCAGGCAAGCCTTCCAAAGTTTTCCTTGACAGATTCAACTTGGAGAACCTGAAAATGGAGCTGCTGGATTTCTTGGTACTTCATGGGAAACAACAGCAATTGGTTTTGTAAAAGTTCAAATGAAGGCAGTATCTGCATTGCATTTTGAGGCTGATTTCAGTGTTCCTAGGTTAATATTAAGCTTTGGAAAGTGCACGGGGTCTTCAGGTGTTCAGAGTTCAGCAAGCATTCATAACACAACCAAAGAGGCAGGCAGGTCCTAGGCAGTCTTACATGGCTCCTGCAGAAGCCATACTAGTTCAGTTTCACTGTTTTCAACAGATGTGATAGCCAGATTAAAGCTAATTCAAGTATCTTGCACATGCTGTGATTACATTTCATAATTACAGTATACACAAACCTAAGTGATGCTCTAATTTCATCCTACCTGACTTGGTTGGGGGAGCAATAGGTATTCAAGTGTTGATGGCTTTTGATAGTAGCACAATAGTGATACAGCAAGTTAGATTGTAGCAGTGGATAACCCTGACAACTTGCTGATTGATTACATTGGCTAACTCCAACATAATCTGAATACTGGATAAGCCCAGGCAGCATGCTAATTCTAGTTGATCATGCTGTGCCTGCCTTACCATCCACGACTATTTGTTCTGTTTGGTGACAGTAACTACCCACTACAGCTGGCGTATGAGCCGAGGTCTCCATTTCTACTCCACTTCACAGGATGAGGCTCTACAGTGTGAACGAGCCCATCTAATACCTCTTTGTACCAAAGGGAGCACTCCTCCTTTGCTCACAGGCACAGTTTTCTTTCCTCCTCTGAGCCACCTATACTACTAGGCATCCATTCCTCTTTTAATTTTGTTAGCCTTCTGTTGGCTAAGCAAGTTGAACTGTCTCATTTTGAGGTCAGATGAGTGCCAAAGTCAGAAGCAGGGAGGAGGTGGGAGGAGGCATCTAGGATGAGAGGGCATGGGAGAAAGGGACAGCCAATTTTACTGGAAGCAAGCCACTAGACTGGTTCAGCTTTATCACAAATTCTCACCCTCAGAGATGTAAATGTAAAGCTGGAAGTCTCAGTTTACGCTGCCAGTGAAGGACTTTGTGCTGAAGCAGCTGACAAGCAGGCCCACATTATCTCTGCTGACTCTGCTGTTGACCTCTGTCAGAAGGGCAGAGTCGCCAGCTGGGGGCTGTCGCAAGATTTGTCATCGCTTGCCAGTCAGCGTCCTCGCTCTGTGTTGCCTCCTGCTGAGTCAGGGACTAACTATGGTGCATTCATTTGGCCTTATTCTTGCACTGAAGCAAAGCTATTTGGCAGAAACCTACAGGATCCCAAAGTTCCTTCTGTCTGAGGAAGAGTTTAACAGAATAGCTGTTGTTGTTATCACCTTGTTTACTTTTTGGAAAGACCAAGGTATTATTTGTTTTCTATTCCAAGAAAAAAAGTCACAGAGAAGGAGGGAAAAATATGATTCCTCTTTTTTTTTTACTCACCCTGTGTGTAAAATGGAACTAGAGATTTAGTTCTAATTCACCGATGTGAAATTTTCCAACTAAAATTCATTCTGCAGTGTATACAGCACTGGTGAGTTACAAGGGCAAAATGGTATGATAGCATATGAAACTTGAAGTCTTAATGATTCAAACAAGGTTTGATCTCAAACAGAGTAACTTTACTATATTAACTCCTATTAATGGCTACTGTGAAAACTAACTTTCAGCCAGTTATAACTTGCTATATTAAAATTAGATTGAAAATGCAGTCATGCTTCATCCATTTTCTGTTTTTATATGTTCCGGTTTGCATTAACATATATATGTGCATTTATATAAATATGCATAAACATAATTTCTCTCATTACACGACAGTAGAAAAGTAAAATGGTCCATCTAAATTCTGACAATAAATCTTCTGTAGTAATGACAAGAAATGGTAACAAAATACAGATCTACAAACTTCTAAATCTCACTAGTATTCTAGATTACAAATACTAACGATGCACAGCCCTTTCTATAGACAAAATGCGCAGCATTATTTTCATCTCCCTTCCACTATCTAGGACAAAAGAAGAGTGGAGGATAAAAATCCATGAGTGTTTTGTTAGCATGGTGCACTACAGTCATTTTAGTTCATCATATAAAAGTAGCTTAGAGAGATGAAAGTGCCTAGAGATTTTTGCACAGATATTATCTGGATCTCATATAATTTTCTGTCCCAGGAGGACTCCCCCCGCCAGTGAACTCAATAGTTCCACTGGGAGAAAAAAAAGCCTATCAAGTCCAAATAAGTTCATTGGCTGTGATGAATAATTCCCTATACACAATTTACAGATTCTGTTTCATGAGGTACAGTTATTACAAAATTCCTCTGCTGGTTGGTTTGTTTTGGGTTTTTTTTTTAAATTCTTCCATATTAAAGTGCATGCAGTATTGCTGGCAAGGACCACACTGTGTCCCTCCAGACCAGAGATGGTAGTTAAAAGCAAGTTGGGATGATGGGTTAGCAGAAGCCCAGGAGAATCAGTGTTCTCTTCTCTGTCTGTGGGGAAGAGTTCATTTTGAAACAATGGAAAGTTACCCAAAGCAGAACAGAGAAGTCTGTGATCCGCTGGGTGTTGTATGCTGGTGGAAGCCTCATCAAAAAAAAGGCAGGTAGGGAGGAAAAACAAATAAGAATCTTTAAGAGACAAACACTGTTCAGAACACGGGCAGCTTAGGCCAAGGTCAGAAATAGCCTGACCTAACTAGACGGCCGAAGTCAGAAAACAATTAGATGTGATAGAAAGGTTCCACAAATCAGGAAAGAAAACACAAATTTCAAAAGGCATTTAAGCAACTTGACATGGCTCCTGCTGCCAGCTGACAACTGCCCAGAAGAGCAGGAAATTGAGAGCGAAAGATGAATACAGAAATTATTCTATTCGTATTTCTTACCTCACTAAGTGTTTCCTATCTTACTAAGCAACTAGCAATGCTGATGGGAAACCTTTTACTGATGTACATGTTTAATTGTACATATTTTGTACAATTATTTTTTTTCTAAGAATATGTTTATGACTTTGAGAGGTTAGGCAGCAATCCTCACAAGGGGCCCCCTGCACACATTTAGCACTGAAATATCTTTACATCCTCCTTTAGCCAGGGGAGGGACCTGTACTGTCCTAGCAAATTAGAGGCTAGGAACACTTTAAACTGAGTCTCCATTCCATATAGGGCTATGAAAATAGCCAGATCCCAATTACATCTATGGATCTGCTTCTGCTGTTGGGAAAAATTGACTTTAGGTTCGTAAGAGATAGCACAAAGGAGAAAGGCAGTGGTTCTCACAACAACTGCCTTGTCTTTTGTTCTTGGTTTCCCTTATCAAAAAGGCAGCAATGCAACTACTGACAAAAAAAAAATAAAAATAAAGACTAATTATCTCAATTTAAAAAAAATCTTAGTCAATAGTTTTATAACTATTTTTAAGCATGCAGGTGCTTTCCTTAGTTTAGTTAATACTGATGCACTAGTATTAAAGTTTTAATATTTCAGTACTAATTGAAGTATCATGTACCACCTAATGTTAATGTAACATTAACCATAAAAATAGTCTGAGTGAAGAAAATTAGGTCTGTTTGAAGCCCACATACTGCTATTTTCAAGCTTTTCCTTCTGTCACCCTGTAGCAAGAACACAATCTCACCTTTTCTTGTCTTTTCTTAGTACTTGTATAAAACAATGTTGGGAATATCAGGATTCAGGAAAGCATGAACCTAAGTAAGCAAACTAAAGTTACAGTTATTATGTTTTCCCCTTATAGTCCAACTAAAATCTCTTACATTGCAACTTAAGCTTATTATTTCCTTTTCTATTCCAAAATAATACCAACTTTTCCCTCTACAGCCATTTAAGTTGCCTTACATGCATGCAAACTTTATTTCTTTTGGGTTAAAAGAATCATCACCTTCCTTTTACAAGCAGAAAAATTAAGGGGATATATAAATTTTATACTGTTTAAAGGGCTCTGTGTCTCTGAAAAGGTATTCAGTTGTACAACATAAAAGCAAAAGAATTTAATTCAGAAAGTTTTTTTGAAGAAAAGTTATGATAACTACATGGGGTAAAGGCACCGCAACCTCCAGTTCTATGAAAGGAAATAAGCTTGGGCCTTATGAGGAGACCTGAATATCTCTAATTCTTCTGATGTTGTTGTCCAGCTGTACATCACTGTATTTCTTGAGATACTGCTCACCATAGTCCTAAGCTTTTGAAAATCTCCTCAACAATAGCAAAAGAAAAATAAAAAAAGCTCCATGAGGAGTATTTTTAACTTCTGTTTCCCTTGCAAACTTTCTGGAGACATTATATTTCACCCTTTAGTCTTGTCACTGGTGTGATTACCATGAATGACAGCATCAGCATTTGTATTCCAGACAGACCGACCAAATACCCTCAAGCAGTGGAAAAGACTTTTTTCATAACTCTGGTGCTGTGAGGGATGCAATCTACCAGAGCAAGTGAAAGGAAAGTGGTAGGTGGTAATGGGAGAAGGAAGGAGGGGAGTGTCAGCTGTGGGGTTTTTTTCCTCATGTTGTTCCTTTTCTGTTGATTTTGTACCTGAACAATTTTAACTTATTTCTCCTAAATGTTTGTATGTTTTTTAAGCACTGCTAAGAATAATTTTCTCTGTGGCTGGCAGTGACTTTTTATAGTCTTTCAGGTCGGCAGAGTTGAGAACCATGAATATTTCTGCTTACAGGTCCTTTTCTGTCCTGGCTTACCTTAATTAGGATCCTATTAGTCAAAAGTCAGTCAGTCTTCTCAGGGAGGTCTTTGAAACTCCTACATGGACAAGCTTCTTAGGGTCAGGCACAACTGTTGGGCATAAAGTTACTATTTATATATTTTTCTTACCTTGAGCAGAAATACTGTGTTTTTATTATTTGTGAGAGCTTTTCAAAATACTCTGATTTGAGGACTGGGGGGGTTGTTGGTTGTAGATGAAATTCTGCAAAGGAAGTCATGCAATAAAGTCAATGCACCTGTAGGTTTTGAAAAAGAAAAAGTCTTTTGGGGCGGGTACAGGAGGTCATAGCTTAATATTTGGATTTGGGGTGCAGGGGTGGGTGTGCAAGATTAGATGTGGGTTTATACATCATAATAAATGTGGTGGAAAGAGGTTTGTGGAATAGTTTGTTTGGTGGTGGCTTTAGGGGTTTTTAGCTGGTGGGGGATATTAACAAGATTTTTTTCATAGATTTGTTTGCATTTTGTGTGTGTGTTTGCACACTTGTATGCATGCACCTGTTACAGGAAAAAAATAAGAGTACAGTATCATTGAAAACAAGAATGGCACAGATTTATTGTTTTTAAGATAATACTAACAAGAGAAAAATATTTAGTTATTATATGCTGGAAAAGAAAAAAAATGCCAATGACTTTGTGATGGACCTTGTAACTTTGTCCTGTGCCTCTGTTCCATGCTCATCTCTGCAAGCTTGAGTGGTCAGAGAAATCACCACTGAGGGTTACTACAGTGGGTCATTTTTGTGTACTTTGAAAACACAAGCTTGCAGGTGGAAGGGCTGACCAAGACCTACTCCCAAGAACTGTGCTTTTCAGTTCATTTTTGCACTAGTTTGGACATGACAACATATGGGAGATAAATGGAAAATAAGCATGTTCATTAACCTTCAATAGTGATTTTGTGAAAAGGGGGCATATAGGACAAAATTACAATGTCCGTTGCAAGATAATGTCCATTTTTTTCTTTTTTGACCTTATAATAATAAAACATTTTGGCCCTATTAATATGATTTTGGAAACAAATAATCTACACAGTTCTTGTTTTGTACAATTTGTTCTCTTAGACCTCCACAGCACTGTGCTGCTACTGGATGTCACTGTTAAGATGTAAGCTCAAAGAAAGGTTTTATAAAGGTCTGTAAAACTCTGTTGAGGCTGAACCCCACTATCTTCAGGTAAGAGTTGTGTCTGATTATATGCAGCTTCAAGATCTGCTCTTTTCTGACTTACAGGCTTCATTAGAAAGGACTTAACCATCCCAGGTCTGAGAGGGAAGGAGGCATGACTGAAGACAATAACCTGAAAGTTCAGAATAGTTTGATGAGTAGCAAAATTATTTTTAAACTCAGGCTTTGAGCAATTATTATTGTCCAAGGACAGCTGGAAAAATGTAAAATTATTATGACCTTTTGACATGTAAGAGTAGCTTTGTTTTTAAGATTTCCTAAATCAAAAGAAAGAAAAGAAAGAACCTAAGCTTTTTTCTCTTTGATCCTAATGAAATAAAACTCCATTTTGTTCATCAAAACTACTGCTGTCTGTACCTGGTCTATTCCACTACTTTGCAATCTCGTTCTGTTCTCAGCTACTGAAGCATGTTGACACCATCTGTGCTTTCAGAAAAGAAACTCTTAGATAATAAAAGTCATTTTTATTTTGGAGACAATCGATGTACCATTTTCCATTCCACAGATAACCTTATCTTAGAACTCTCCTCACAGACACCTCAAAAATACCTGGAAAAGAGGCTACCCACTTCAGACTCATCATGGTTAAGAGTTTTGTTTCCTGGTTTTAGAACTGCCACTGACTTGATATATGTAATTGTTAGAGTTCTGGTTTATAATTTATTTTATATTTAGCAACTTTGGAAAAAAATGGATGAGAAGAACCTCGAGACACAGCACTGTACTATTTAGTCTTTGCAATAAAGTAGTGTTGTAGCTCTACAGAATTATTAGTCCATGAATTACAGTACTCTGAGCCCAGCAATATGATAGAAGCAGTGAGTGTGAAATTATCATTTTGTGTGGATTCTGTAGCAGAACAAGGGCCTAAGAAACCTTGCTTAACTTCGGATATCGTAGATATAGGCATATTAAATTATCTATACATGTAATCCAGGAAAGATAACAGTGCTTTAGTAAATCTGTCTGTAGTAGTTTCAGAGATTAAACGGATTAAACAGAATTGAAAAAACAACACTCGAAGTTTTCTATCATCTTCTAGCAAAGATTAGCAAAGAATTGAACTTAAAACTCTATTAGTTTTTCCCAGTATTAACCAAATTCCCTGGAAAGATCGATTGCAAACAATTTGATCTTATCAGCTAAATGCTCTCTCTTGTCACTCTGATTTCTTTCAAAAGTTTTATGTTTGATAAACTGCACTTCACAATACCATTGCTCAACAGAGTAAATAATTGCAATATAGTGAGTATATTAAGCATCATCTTTCTTCCTAAATTTTCAAAGTGCTTATCTGTACTTAGTCTTTTCTCTCTTCATAAACAGTATAACCTTTTATGTGTTTCCTATGGAATCAGAATACTCATTGAAATGAAAATCACAGTTGCAACCTCAGTCAATGGAGAGGCAGAATGATGAACAGATGGCACAAAAGAGCAAGCTCTTGGTAGAAGCCTCTTTGTGTATTTGGGAGAATTATGTTAACATAAACCTTTTTCTTTCTCTCTCTTGTTTTAAGCATGATATTTTGTTCTTGTCATAGGACTTGAATTCAGAACAATCTCATATTCCGTTTGAAAGATACAGTTCAGCAGTTCATATACAAATATCCAGAAATTATTCAGAAAGCAAATGCATTCTCAAATCGTAGTGTTACTATAGTTACTGGTAATCCCTATACTTAAGTGAAAATACGAAGAATCACTCAGACAGTAAAAAGAATTCCCATTGGGTATTTATGATTATCCTATAGATAGTTAGATAATTTTGAGTCGATGATAAAGTCCTAATAGATTTCAAAAGCATCAAACGCATCAATACTTATGTTTGCTAACTGAATTAAGGTCTTATTTTCAGATTTCTGATGGTCTCCTGATTACCCAGGCTTTTTTGGCTTTTACAGGACTTCATTTCCAACGCTTCTCAAATATAAAGTTCCTTTTCTGTATAGTACAGGTGAACGGAAAATTAAATGTGGTCAGCTCTATTTTTCTAAAACTCTGAAGATTCCATGGTCTAAAATAAACATATATAACCTCTATCTTGTCTCAGTCACAAGACACACAATGTCATTACTTTTTATCTATAATATCATTGCAACACTAAGTCCTGTTACCTAACAGAAATCTTTCTGCTTTAATATAAAAGTACCATCCACACATATGTGTAGTGAACGTAAGACACAAAGTGGTAGAAAAACTGGAACCACAGCTTGGGTAAACTATAAGAGCAGAACTGCAAAATAAAGAATTTTAATTTTAGACATTCTCAAATGTCTTTCCTTTTTTGTCTTCCGGTACTGAAATCTAGAACAGAGAAATATTCTAGTTTTACACTTAGGTAATTAAATCAGCGTTGAATATCATACTGATGTACATTTGCAGAGCTTCTTGGGAAGTTATTCTTTCAAAATTTACAATCTCTCAAAATTTTATAGTGTTTCATATTTATTCAGCTTTCAGTCTCCAGGTTTATTGCAAGCAATCTACATTCAATTTCGCATCATTCCTGAGTTCATGCTACAGATTAAAGTACTTTTCCTTACCACCTTTTCATGTAAGTGATGAAAAAGAATGAAAATGTCCTGCTTTGAGTGAAAAACAACTTTGGCACAACTTAAAATCCTCGTTTACTAAAGAACTCCCATGAGGAACAGTTAGTATCTTTCAAGAAGCCTAAAACCACCATCCTTTGGTATTGCATCTTCAATTTCTGGCTCTGTAAATTATTTTCATGTTGGTAAAAGAACCTGCTTGAATGAGTACTATAAAGCTCTTCATTTCATGACTATTAATCTTGTACTGTGTCATGTTTTATTTGCTGCTCTTGAAAACAGTAGCACAGTGAGCACAACTGAGAAAAAGAGGAAGAAAAGCTTGCTCTTCCCTTTACTAGCGACACCAAGTCAATGCTGCTTTTTGTGTCTGTGAAACAGTGAAAGCAAATGAATAATATTTTTCACATAATCAATTTGATTTTAGTTAAAAGCAAATCAGTTGAACAGTTCTGCTTCTCAGAAATTTTCTGCTGCTGTTACAGTGATGTCAATCCTGCAGGTATTACTCTTCCAACTCTCATTTTTGCTTGGGCAACCTCACATTAAATTCGAAGGGTATGTACTTGAAGAAAATTTGACTATAAATAAGATAAAATTTCAGGATTTGGTCCAGCAGGACTATGTGACATCAGTGTTAGTGTACTCCATGTAGTAACACATGTATTTAGATTTTATGGATTTTTTTTATCCCAAGGCACTTAGGCACAAATCTACACAATCTGTCTTCAGATCCATCCATATCTTAAGTGTGCTGAACCAATTTCTCTCTCAATTTCTTTCTCTTCACCTAGGGAATGTCACTTAGATATTTCAGTTGAAGTCTTAGTCCAGATGAATCTGGACCTTAGGATTTTGAGAACCCAGCCATGAAGTCCTTTTTTGTACTATTTCTGTTCTCACAATGACAGTAATGGCCACACAGGTCATGTTATGCTTAAGGCTCTTTGTCACAGAAAATAATAATAATATAGCAGTTAAATTAACTCTAAGATTCATCTTGTGGACTTTCTAGTGTTTTTATCCACACCATGGATATAGCGTTTTCCCTGGACATAGGAAAAAGGAAGTACAAATTCTGAGATTCACAGGACAAAATACAACCAAATGGCTGCTTTATACGTTATAATACTCCGTTCAGCAATATTTTGTTACAATATTCAGAAAATGCTTCAATTGTGCTACAGTTTGCATAGACAACACTTAGGATGTGCTGAAAAGCAAGTAAAACTCTACAAGTTGACTGTGACCAGCCATTAATCTATGCTTTGTCTGTGCCTGCTGCTCGTTTGGATTACTTATCCAAAAACATTCATATGATAGTTTTTTCATAAGCCATAATATCCAAAGCTTAAAACAGAAAAATGTGGGATATAATTATGTATTTATTCTTTTGAGGAATAGAAATAGTACCTTATCACTTGGCTGATCAGAAATCCAAAGTTGGCAAGCATGATTTTTTTGTTCTCTCCATAGCGAGTAATAAAAACACTTCAATATAATATTTCAAAAAATTGATTAATTTGATACAGGTTTTCCAACTAGAACTATATATCATATCATGTTTAAGAGTTGAATCCTGTTTCTTCTGAAATCAACAGGATTTTATCAATGATTTTGAAGGAAAGTTGGAGGCTCCAATGTCCTAGAGATCTGTTGCTTGTTGATGCACACTACAGGATACAGACCTAACGAATTTTCAGTGGTGAGCATGAGGAATTGTGAAGGGGAAATTGAAGGGCCTTGTTTATTAACGTAAGACATTTGATATTGATTCGATCTAGCACAATTGTGTCATGACACTACTTGCCATCCATAAATATGTCTTTAGGGTTTTAGGTTTTCTGGGGTTTTGATTGATTGTTTGTTTTTTCCTAAAGAGAGAGTCAAATGAAAGTTAATAGGAGAATAATTTCATATTCTACTTTCTGCTTGTCCTGTAGCATAGGGTTATTTTGCATAAATGGTTATTCAGTTCCATAACTGTTCTTTACTGTTGCTTGGGATATTACAGTAATAGCATTTTAAGCAGATATATAATTATCAGGGCCACCTCCATGTAACACTTCTATGATGTTAGTTTTTCAAGGCTGACTAGCACTTCACCTGAAACATTTGTAACCTATACATGAACAGCAACTGTAGAAGTAGCTTTGTTAAAATACTCCCTTTATAGTAACTGTTTGTTTGTTTCTTTGTTTGTTTTCCACTGTAAATTATATCTTTAAAGAAGGCTAGTATATGGACAACAAAAATTAAATCTATCAGGTTCACCCATTTTCTGTATCTCACAGTTAGTTTTTCTGGTACTTATTGATATCATTTGAATCAGTGACACTTGGTGCCCACATTTTCCCAGTTAACATACATTTATTTTTTCTTTACTTTCTAAATTATATGCTTCATTCAAGTGCTCCCATGACTTTTATCATCCTTCCTTGTGTTTTCTAATGTTTTCCTTCAGTTTAGAGATAATATCAATGATGCAATTGCACACTCTGTTTTCCTATTTTTACCTGTGGGATATTTTTCTGATTTACAGCAGTTGACTATTAGATTTTTTGGCCTTCAGAATGCTTAAGACTTGTTTCCATATTTCAAAAATACAAGTAAGAAAAGAGCTTTATATATTCACCTCTTGTTTTGTACTCTTTCTTGGTTTTGTTTCAAAACTACCAGTAAAGTACATAGATTAATAAGTAGTGTAAATACTTCTTTATTTTCCTAATAATTATATTATTCTAATGTTAGCAAGTGTCTTTTCAAATGTACGTAATGGATGTGGATCTGCAGACATACAGAAACAGTGGATTGTCATGAAGTTGAACAACAGATGGGCTAAAGCATTTTTCAATTAATTTTTTTTTTATAGAATTCATAACATCAAAAAAAATTGAGGATTCCTCTAGTTTTAGCAGAAACATTATCTTTTAACCAAAGAAAAGATTGGACTGATGAGATAATAGGAAGCTACGCAACAGTAGCTGGTGTTTTGTGTTTTCTTCATCTTTGGGAATACCAGTAGATCTTTTCTGCATATGGGGAGAAGCAGAATGAGGACATATCATAAACAGCAAAATGGAGCTGTTTCCTTACACTTCTTTAAGCAAATTATTATAAAAACATGCTTTTTTCATAAACAATATTCATAATATGTATTGGTTGCTCTTTCAAACTGTTAATCAGTTTGGAAGGGTTTTCATTGTTCTATGTAGTGCAACAATTAAGTTAGAGAGCTTTCAGATAACTGCCTTCATAATTCAACAGGATTTATTTCTGTGAGGAAAATGACTCAGCCAATAAAGAAAAATTATTACTGAATTATTTAAAGTACATAAATATCAGTGTTGCTGTATTGATCAGTTCATGTTACAACAGAATCTGAACTGGAAAGCAGAGGGCACTTACATGGATTTAGTGAAGAGCTATCCTTTGTCTTAGGAGGCAGTTAACCTTATTGGCTATTACTGTAGAAAATTTTATCTGGGAAAAACTCCAGAGTATTTATATTTTCCATGGCAAATTTACTTGAGGAATAACTTAAAAGCAAGATACTTTGCATGACTTGAGTAGATGTATTTCAAGATCGTGATATGGAAATATTTCTATACACAAATTAATATCCTCAACAAAGGTTATCATAATAACATAAATGTGGGTCCCAGTCATGAAGCTCTATTTTTGGCTGACCTTATTTTTTTCAGAGGTTAGAAGCCCTTCTTGGTATTCTGAGTGAAAAAGAAGCTTAATGTAGAAATAATTTAATGCTGAGCTGTCACATATTTGTGAGGAACATGAGAAGGAAAAGTAGATTTGAGATTCCATTAACACAAATGTAGGCACTTGATAACCCTCAGAAGACTTAGCGATGAGGGGGACATGCCTGTCTGATCCTCAGCACCTATGGTAGGTGTATACATTCCTGCAAACTCTCCAATATCTACAGGGCACAGTAAAAGACACTTGGGAAGAAGTTGTTTGGGTTAACGAAATTAATAATTACTTGTTCTAAATAAATTCCTCCTCCCCAAAGAAATTTAGAAGACTAATAAGCTTACTTTTAGAAGAATATTCACAGAAAATGAGATTGCCATTAGTCAAAGCTGGTGGAGAGTTTTAATTACTTGTAAGACAACAGAAAATAAAGCATGTTTTTTAAATATTTAAAAATGAAAAAGTGTTGTTATGTTGCCAGCTGATGAGCCGCCAAATCGGTGCAATATGACTCCTTGCAATGGCAAATTTCTCTGATGGAGAACAGAAATACTGCAAATGTTACTTATGGCAGACAGGTCTTTCATAAAGTTCTTTTAAAAAACTCCATACCGTTGTTTGTATTTGAACAGAAAAGTTTTGGAATTCTATTGTTTTTATTTGAACAGAAACGTTTTGGAATTCAGGCAAAATTGTTATGAATAAGCATTTATTAGAATGAATCCAGAAACTAAATGCAATAGTCCTTACAAACAATGCTGTCTTTTGTAGGACTTGCACTTTCGTCTGCATAACAGCCTTTCCAACTGACAGTGGCAATACCATTGTTTGACTTCATCTGACCAGGGAATAAACTGTCATGAACACTGGCCTGTCATTTTGGACTGCCAGGGACCAAATATTGGGCACAAATTTTTAAAGATCTTATGGTTAGAAAAAAAGTGGTTTAAGTCATATTTTCTTGTGTTACAGCTGCTTCTCTGTTAGAAGAGACAGAATTGAATGTACGATAACTGTTGTGAGCAATAGGACACAAGAAAAGAGCAAGCCCAGGCTTTAAAGCTTAAAAAGTGTAAGCCATGCATGTATTTCTAAATTTAAGCACACAGTATGCAGACACTACCAATCAAAAAAGCTGTGGTTATATAGAGTTGTTTCTAGCCAGTTTACAGTGACAAGTGATTTTGCCTTTTGGCTCTTTTTGAGTAAGCTTCTTTCCAAAGGAGGCATGAATGTTCCAAAGTGCATAATTTCAGACAGCCAATCAAATGTTTAAAGAAAATAAATCTGAGACCCTAGCTAGTTGTTTTGGGTGCACACTTTGTAGCATTTTCTTATGAGCAACTTTTCTCTCAGCCTCCATTTAACAAATTTATCTAATATTTATCTGAATAAGTCTGACACTTTACAGATGATCACTTCTTTTAACATGTCAAATCTCTATGAAGCAGCGTTGCACTTTATGTGAACTCCTGCCAAGTGAATCAGGAGTGTGCCATCGGGCAGCTGCACCCCTGAGCAACTTTTGGAGTACTTATGAGATTTTTCTGGGTGTGAGCTGATTTAATAACTGATCTGAAGTAGAACTAATCTCTAGTAGAACTGTAATAAAGCCCAGGTAGTATTCTTAATTCTGTGGACCTCCTCTAATGGTCTTTGAAAGCATTGCATTTTACAACAGATTTTATACCTGACTAAGTCTTTTTTGCACACACTCATAATTCTGTATAGATCTATATAGTGAGAAATTTCTTCTGCTTTATACAGCCTCCCCTAAAAGCTACTTATCATTATGCTCATTACAGAATAGAAGAAGTGCAAATCAGACAAGTTAATCAACTAGTTGAACTCCACAAAGGGAATTATGGACTCACATAATGCAATAAAAATTGGGATTTATTTTTACTCTGGTCACATGCTCAGACTTGCATAGTGCAGTTTAGAGTAGCAGAATAATATTAGTACTACTTAGAAGAGAATGCTATTAATGTGAATGAATTTAGTGGTACTTTATGATTATATTTACACAGACAATTAACATCTATATTTTATCTGTATCCACTTACTTAAAGGGCTGTGATTGTCATTATTCTGTCTGTAAAGTGATAATGATTACATGAACCATTAACAGTGAGAAGTTATGAGCAGTCTTTGTCAGAGCTTAGGGAAAGGCTGACCTTCAAGAAGTTGCTATAGCTTCAGACAAATCAGGAACATGTATCTCAATATCCTTTTTCCAACAGTCAACAGTGAATGTCCACACAGGAGTCTAAAATCAGGTCAAGTTTATAGGAGTACTTCAAAACATACTCATAGCTTCCAGCAATTTGTGGCTATAGGTTTCTGGAACTGGGAAGCATATCTTTGTATTTTATAACCTTTGGTGCATTTTTCTGCATAAATTTGCCCTTATAAAACTTCACTTACTACCTTTCTATATAAGAATGCTGTTTATGTAAATGTGACTTTCTCACAATAATAACTTTTAAATTACCTGTTGGTCAGCTAGGAAGAAATTCTACAGAGCAGCGTATTCTTAAATATTCCACCTTTATCAGGGATTAAAATATACAGTTTACACAGGCTATGCACAAACATATTTTTGCCAAGCTGGCTGGAGTGATGTAAAACTTTACTGTCCCCATCTGTTCAATTAATATTTCTGCTTCCTGAACACTACCTTATTAAGGAAGTTCCCCTTGTTCATAACACAAATTAACTTAAATCCCCCTTCTGTAGGGACTGAACTTTTTTATGACATCATAGATTGTGCTTACACTATCAGTTACGGCATCTCAACTGTGATATCCAAAATCTCCAGCAAAAGAGAGGTTGTAAAATGTTTGACTAAAACTGCAAAAATGTCTATCTGCAAATGTAGTCTTCCTTGCTTTTGTTTATATATTTAAAAAATAAATGTGTGCAGTAATAAAGGACACATTTTTTTTGCTTTTGGAAGCTGCTTACATGTGGCCAAGATCTGAAATGTAGAGTAATAATGTACAAAACAGGGTGGCTCTCTCTGAACATTTTAAGTTACTTCTATCTAAACAATAAAGAAGTATAGATGTCCAATTTTCATTAATTCAAGTATACCAGTAGCCAAAGAAAAAGGCAAGATAGCTCAACAAATTTCATGATATCATCCTGAGTGATTTCAAAGATGTTTATTTACTTTAGGGGTTTAGAAGAGGACTATTGCAAAGGGTTTTTACTATGAAAGCTAGATATTTTTTATGAGGTTCTTCATGAAGCTTCAGCTTTTTGATTGTTCTTAAACAGCTTCAGATTCAGTATTAGCGATAGCTCTGAGGTGTAAATGTTAACCACTGGGATGGATTAACTGGCAGCAAAAGACCTTGATTGGTAAATTTGAGCTTATAAGTGAGAGAAATTCCTGCTCTGACTTCACATTTGACATCAATACCTGATATGGTTAAAGACAAGACACTACTGCAGATTATGTTATTTTAGGATTTGTGGATTTCTAACAAGTTCTATCATTTGAGATTTACATAAAAAAATGCACATTGATATTTACACAAAACTTGCCCATATATTTGGCAATACCTTCATGAAAACATGAGCAGATAGATTGAGGTCCTGTTAATTGAGTAATGTAAGAAGAAAATCTTTGCTCCCAAGAAGCTTTGCCCACTCAATAACAGCAACAAAGGTGATCCCAGCTCACATACACCTCAGTGAAATAGGTACTTTAGTGTCAATTGGGGATGACTAAGTACATCATCAGAAATTTCCCTATATTCTTACTGTAAAAAAGGTCTGAGGTATAAAACTTGATATTAGAACCAATGTCCATAAAATTAATCCAAATATATGCAATTACACAAGCAATGGAAACTGCATTAGGCTAATCAGTCAATCCTTTAAGCTTTCTGGATTGATCATATAATCAGTCAAAGAATTTTGTTTTCAGTTCTGAAGTCAATTAGCATTAATCATACCTTAAAAATCATAGGAATGCAATTTATCTTCTTTGACCAATACAAATCTTCAATTCTTGATTGGATTTTTTAAATTATTTGCTGGAAAGTGTATGTTCACTTTTGTATGAAAATAAGTGTGTATACACACACCCACCCTCATACTATTGACATTTTATTGTAATTTTCATGTAGCTTTTAACCTCCTTTTGTATTTTTGCTTGGCTGTTTTTGCTAGATGTTAACCTTAAAAAGTAAATTAAATCTAAAAAAATACTTCCCTTCTAATATATCAAAGTATCTTATATGTGTTTAATAATTTTAATTCTTCTGTTAGTGCTTCATAGGCTAGTACTGCAGTACGTTTATTACTCATTTCTGTCCATGACTAATCTTATTGTCACTGATCTCTACAGTTAACCAACATTTCAGTTAATTAATTTCTATTTTACATTCCTTCTTGCTTGACATGATCTGTTTTCTTCCTCTGTACAAATGATTAAATCAATTTCTGCTCTATAATAGCTTTATTAGGTACAAGTCTGAAAATATCTAACATATTGACCATTTAAAAAAAAAAAAAATCCAGCAATTCCCAAGTTAAAGCTTTAATTCCCTTTTAATTTGGGCGTATTAAAAAAAAAAAGTAATGGTTTCAATTACAATTTAAAATTTAGCTTGTAAATATGCTTTCACTAAAAGAAAGGTGTTAAAAGAAAATTAGAATGGTCTTTCTTACTGTAATTTTTCTCTTTTTTTTTTTTTTAAATCTAATATTGAAAAACGTTTAAGACAAATTTTTCCATTTAAGAATCTGCTGAGTAAATTGCACTGGAAGAGGTTAATTCCACTCTTTACAACTTTTCTATATAATGAATTTCTTTTTGAAATTTATTTATTTATTTTCTAAGGCTGATTCACTTAAAGGTGGTCTGACCTGAGTAACAGAGGTCAGAGGACTGCTTGCAGGTATTACAGATTGTGTGAATCTATGTTAGGCTGTCATTGTCTATATCTCGCAGTGTAGAGTCATCTTGAATGAAAATAGAAAAGTTGATGAGTTTGGTGGACATGTATAAATGTTCCTCCCATATCAAGCCTGCAGCTATGTTATGAACAGGGAGCTTACACAACCAGATGTAAAAATACCATTCTTCACTATTCCAGGGTGAAAGGATATTTCCCCAGTAGTAGTAAAAATTAAATAGTTGTTGTTTTTTTTAAAGTTGATTTTAAAGAGAAAATGCTGTTATGTGTAAGTAACAAAGTGGGTATATACAGTGAAAAAAAAAAAAAAGAAGAAACTGTATTGGGCAAGAGTGCAAAAAGTCAAGGTAGAGATTTTTTAACTTTTCCGGTATCTTTTTCCCATATTTTATTGCAACGCCTTTGGAGTCAGAATCTTGAATTGCCTCAGATAACTGAATTTCAGCACAGCCTTCTGGTATCTCCTGCTTCTAACTGGAATCTTAAGAGTTTGTTCAGAACTTCTTCTTGCACAAAAAAGAAAAGCCCAACCCAGAATGGTAGCTCTTTTACTGAGTGACCATTGGTTGAAGACCTATTAGATAATCAGTTGAAGTCCATAGCATTTATGAAATAAATGAAGATCATCATATTCTGAATAGTGTGCCGGGAAACATCACACCCTGTCAGTGCTACTGTTGATTCCATACGTAGTTTTGCTTTAAGAATACAGACATTTGTCTCTCTATTTGTTCCTACATAATCTAATACCCCATGTGGAGAAGGAGATTTTTAAACTGCGATGCTTGAATTTTATCATGACTTAAAAGAGATATTTCGTTCCTCTAAGTTCCAAAATCAAACGTAACACAAAGAAGAAACGTTTAGGGCTTACTTGCCTCAACAACTAACTGGAAGCATGGAAATATAGCGGGACACAAAAAGGGTGGCTAAGTTTATCTAAGGCTTGAGTTAGCCTTTGGAGCCAAGTAATTTTGTAAATATGTGGAATGAATCCAGGTGTCTACAACCAACAATGCACATCCTTCATTTTGGATGAACATACTTCTTTCTGGAAAATGTCAGGAATGGTGATTTAAAATCCCTATAAATCACAAGTTTATTTTATCAGTAACAGAAAACCTTCAGAGGGGAAAAAGACATAAAAATTAAACATTTATATACCTTCTTATCTTATCTAAACCTTTACAGCCATTCACTGTGGTCTTAGTGGCTACATTTAAACCAGTAATTAAAACAATCCAAAGGATTTGGATTTAAGAGCAAGGAGGCTCTTCGTTGTACCTGATGTATTCAAGATATTAACACTGTAGCTTCCAAGTACGCAGTATCTTAAATAATCTGACAGTGTGAGCTTAAAAGTGCAGTATGAGCAGTCTAGGTTGATGTGGAGATCAGCATGTTGTTTTGTTTCAATAGCTCATGAGCCAAAAATCTTTTTTCTAGATGGAGATAACTGTTTTGGGTAGCATCTCATAGAGGCGCATAGTCCCAAGGTCAGAGAAATGAGAAGCCTTAAAATGGAATCCATCATTATATCATTTTTAAATGATCCATTAAGGTTAAAAAAAAAAACAGCCGCCAATAACAAAACAACCAGGAGGTCCTGGTCTCCCACTCATCTTCCTATGAATACCTTTACATCAGAAAAATAAAAGCGGCAGCTTAGATCTCTTGTAAAAGAAGAAGAGGAAATGACATGAATTTAAATTTAAATTTAAATTTCATTTAAAAGTTCAAATGAACATTGAAAGTTGAAGATTGCAATTATATGCTTATTAACTTCTCTGAAACTGAGAGGTTTTACCTTGCCCAAATGGCGAATCCTTCCTTTAAGAGCAATCATTACTGATTTCAGCCTAACCAAGCTTTCTATCCCCACCTGTCTTTCACAGAAAGTGAGAGAGGAAAAAAAGTCCAGACCATCTCTCAGTCAAAGCCATATTAATTACAATTATAACGTGTTAAGAAAAGGGAATGAAAGCTGCTTGCTGTTTTCATAATGTGCTTCAGATGTATGTGTATTAAGATTTCTCTAAGAATAACTTTTTGCCCTTCTCTGATGGAACATTGAGTTCTTTCACTCGCTCAAATGTGAACTGCCTCTTTTTAACACAGAATGATAAAACACAGTATGGATATGTGCTTTCTATTTATATCCTTGATGTCGTTCGTCTGTTGATCAGGATAAAAGCCATCAACCATAGTCTGTCTGTTCATTTTATCAGGTACTTTTGAATTTGAAAATAAGATGGGTTATATCTTACTTTATCAACCAAAGAAAAAGAAATAAGGAATCAGGTTAGATTTTTCTATTAGTCATTCTCAATATGGTGTGATAAAGCCAAATATTGTTTTCCTGAAAGCTCATTTTGATTTCGATTACAATGTGAACGGAATTATATTACTATCCAAGCGATCTTCTACATTTGAACAACCACATTAAATGACAGAGCAGCTTGAAAGACAACAATTGAAATCCCTCTTCTAAGTAGTGGTAATGTCCACAATATAGTCATAAATACACAGTCATGAATTGGAAATGTATCCTATCCCCAGTGACTGCACATATTCAGTTACAGTAGTTGTTTAGTAGTACTCTGATCAGTAGTTGTAGAGACAATGTGTCAGTTATATCTAATAACAACACACATCAGTAGTTTGAAAAGAGCCTGTTCAGTGAATCGCACACTCACACTTATAGACTCATTTATACACCAAATACAAATTCTCTGCTTATACAAAGCATGTTCTTGCCATATTGTTCTCATTAATTCATTTCTATACACTAATTTCTGTAAGTCTTGGGTGATGTTTACAGAGTTCCTTTCACTTCAGGTGTAATTATTGACTAGTTCTGGCAGGAAAGCACCAGAACTCTCATTTGCGTGTCCTATTGCAGAAATTGTACTTTATGTCTATCTGCATCCTCAGGTGTTTAAATATCTTGATTTAGGCAGCTGTGAAATGCTCATTTAAGGCCTGATTTGCCTGTAGCCCAGCTATAATACTGCACAGAAGTACAAAACTATAAAGGTACTCTGAACTGTGGACAAAGTGTTGCACCCTGAGACTTTGCGGTAACATATACAAGATTAAGGTATCTGTTTCAGAAGAGTGAATGATAAACAGTGTGCCTGCTCTTCATAGGCACACGGTAAGAGGCACATCTAAATATTTCATGTCAATTACCCAGAGCTTTCTTGCTAACATTACACTGAAATTCAATGGTCTTACTTCTACATCTGGTAGAGGACTTTCTGATGAAACGTCTTTTTGCTGGATCTAGTCTATCAGAACCTAAACTTCTCATGGAAGCATGTCAGTTCTAGTAAAATTTTTAATATGTCAAGTGAATTCCGATTAAAGCAGAGACATAATTTACAGGAATAATTCTATTAGGAGTAAATGAACAGAGCACTATAAAATTCAGCATTTTTAGTCTTTAGGGGTTTGGATAAAAATTGGCTTTGCTTATGATCCACAGATATTTGCACATGTCAATACAATTTCTTCAGTTTTAGCTCTAAAAAAAAAAACCAACCAAACCCAAATGCATCAAGATAACAAAGCACCCAGTCTAAACCATTTATCTGTCTTTTGAGAGAAGAAAATTGAAACACCAGACAACAGTGACACAAGGCCCACAAAATGAGTTTGAATGAACATATCCAGTATTCTGGAAGGTAATTTGAAACTAAGGTTTCAGAAGAAGCTGTTCCAGCCATTATTTGATCATTTGTTTTCCCATATGATAATATACATTCATATAATAATATAAATTTATACATGGAATATTCTGTATTTATTGATCAGATTGGTTCATCTTCCTCTAGTTCTGAAAGGACTGGTTTTGAGATTCTTGAATTTTGAGTACAAAAATTGAATGAAAAGATAATCCATCTCTTATTAATGAGAATATACAATTTTGATTAATGCACTTTCTAAGTGACAGCTGAATAAGCTCTCATAATCACAGTGCATATAAGTATTGCATCAAGATAATGGCTGAGTCATTTTACCGATTTTTTTATGTGCTAGCGTGGCACAGAAATCATCTTAGCTGTAAATTTCAGAAACGTGATGCCACCTTAAAAAAGCAATAAAATTAATTAAGGGAAGACTTTCTCAATATTTAGTATTTCTTTTATTAAGTTGGCAGAAATTTTTCAAGGCAGCTTCTTTAAACTGCAAGAATACAAGGAAGAAAATCTTAGTACAAATTTGTGCATTCAGATCATTCTATCAGTAATTTCAGCAAGTTGATTAAAAAATATGAAAAATTACTCTAAACTGAAGAATGATAACTGTTAAAAAGAATAAATTAAAAATGAGTTATATACATTCAGATTGAAAGTTTTCCTTGTTTATTAGGATAAACAGTTCTGCCGAATTCTTAGGTAAGTTTTTAGTCACTTGCTTATTGTCATTGAACAACTGAATACATCTTTCAATATTTCTCTATAAAAATAGACATAGAAAGAAGACAGAAATCCTACAGAAGCTCTAACATTAGGCAGACAGAAAGTAAGTTGTGGAAGTTTGCTGGTGTTTTTGATAGACATAAAATTCATGCAAGTACCACAGAACCCACATCTTTATATGCCACTTGATGTTCATAAATGTATGCATATGTGATTTGATGTTCATAAACCTGAAATATATTTACTTTTTCTTTTGTGGCTTGCACATAATCCCATTGAAGTCATCAAATTACTTGATCGACCTGAGTCTGCTGTCCAGGAGATTTCAAAACCATTGCCATAAGCTCAAGTGGACAAGGCAGTTAAATAAGCAGAAGCGATTTGAAATATCTTCATGCTAAATAGTCAATAGCACACCAAAGTCCTGACCAGTCTGGCAGTTTTTTGACTGCGTGTCTGACTTGTCTGTAAAAAAGAAAAAGTCACTAAGAAGACCTTTTCAATTTCTTTTGCTCCCAAGACTCAAATGTCAGTTAATTTTAAAGTGGAAACAAGCAGAAAAATACTTCTCCAGTACTGAATAAAAACATTTTGTTACAGTTTTGATACTCTTTATGTGTTCTTAAAATCTTAACCTATTTTTTCTTTCACATATACAATGAAGCACCTGATTTCCAAAACCAGCAAGAAATCAGCTACCTACGCTGAATATGGCATTTTCCTTTGATGTCAAATACTCAGATCAAACACATCTTGCCATATTGTTTGTAAATGACAAGTCAGACAGACATTTGAGATATAAATACTCAATTTAGAACTCCTGAATCATTTACATGTTAAGAACATTTATAGTATTGTTTGTTCTTTCTAAAACAAATACATTTCAACAAGTTTGTTTGTTTTTTTCCCTTAGTGTATAACTACTTTGTGATTTTTTTTTTTAACTAAAAAACTTACTTAAAATTATATATCCTTAAGTGGTATGCAAAACTGGTTTCAGTGAAAAGGTAATTTCTGGAAAAATATCAAACTTGTTTCTATTTTTATTCTTTATAATTAACTGTAGTAACATCTTAAGCATGCCATGGACCAGAAAGTGACCCCCTAGCCTGAATTTATAATTAAGTTATTATATTAATTTTTCAAACATATTTTATAACACGTCTATATACATAAAACCAAGGGAAAGAAGAAAATAAAAGAATAATTTATCCTTCATATACCTTAATGTCACAACTAGTAAAATGGGATTAGGCACACTTGTGAAAAGGATGCTGAACTATTCAAGTTTATAATTTTAGACCACATTAAAATCATCGGCTAAAAGATGTAGCACTTCTATATCATTTTTTTTTCATCATCCCTGAGCACGCTGACAAGCCAGAATATTGGAAATTGACGATCACTTAATGACTTGAAAATTGCTACTTAAACTTAGGGAGAGCAACAGAATTGTTTCTTAGTCTGTGTCCTTCCCAAATCAAGGTGCCTTTCAGCAACCAGATAATTCATAGACATATTTCACAGGGTCTTACAAAATTCTTTAACATCAAGTTGACATTTCGCTGGACCTCTAGAATAAGTCAGTGTCAGTAAGCCAGGCATATGCTTTTCTAGAGGGGGTAATTTTATCAAGAAAACAAAATATGAAATAGGTAGAAATGGGCACGTCTTACTACTTTACACTATAGAAACCCCTTTTTTCATAAGAATGTGAGATAAGTGCAGTTGTCTTAAAAAAGAAGGGCACTAAAATACAATTGTACTTTACAATAAAGAAGATATGACATTGCAGAAGACAAACCTCTGCATGCACACTCAGTGTGGTAAAAAAATACATCTTTCACAGAAGACAGTTGGACAAAATCTTACAAGGGCAACTGAGGTTGTCTGGGGTATTAGAGATCCGGAGAGTAATGGAAGTAATAGATACATGCTCTGCTGTTGGCTGAGCCGGGGTCATCAGTTTAGCACCTCCGTCTTGCTTGGGCTAGTCCCTGAGAATAAATGTAGAATGTCAGACATGGTAATAGTCAGAATGGTGTAAGTTTTGTGAAAAACCTAGGAGAAGCGGTGGAACTGCAGAGAGATTGCTTGATAAGCTTGGGCTGTGTAGTTATTGGACAGCACCCTTCAGTTATTAGCATGGTGACCTGTAAGTAAGTTAGATCGTTTCTGAACAACCTCACGTATTCCGCAGACACTAAATTAGAATTTACAGTACTTCATTAAGGCAGTTGGTACATCTGCCCTGTGCACACCAGCCAAGTCCAAGAGAACAGATTGGTTACTATAGTATGTCAAAAACCCAGAGAGGGCTGTTCGTCTGCATGTCATGCTTTCTAAATGACAGGAGACGTCAAACATTCGAAATCAACGTGTGCTCTGCTAAGCTGCCAGCAGCTGGTGTATACAGATTGTTACTTTTGCTGTTTCTGCTGTAAAAAACATGTTAATTGTATATATATATTATATGCCATGCTTTTAAAAGGTTGAGCAAATGGAACATTAATCCCATTTTTTATAGGACAAGCTGATGTTTTTCATCAGTGCTCTTTGAATTAATGATCACTAAAGATAGGTTCTGCAGGAACGCACACGGATGCTAGGCATCTGACACCCATTGACATAATGAGAATTATGTACTTTGGGGTTTTATAATTCTAAGAACCTGATTCAAATCCTTACTGGCGTTAATGGAAAGACTCCCACTGACTAACAATCAATGACGATCTCAAAAGCAATTCAGATATTCAGATAATCAGAATATAACTTTTTAAATTAAAACCAGGTCTCTATCCCCTTTTCCCTCCCTCAGTGAACTAAAACTTTTCTAATCAGATACAAAGTCGTATCAGGCAGTTGAGAAAAACTGCTCAACTTTTTTCATGGTATTGTTCTTCATCAATGACCAAAGGTTGACATAATCATATTTTTTTTATGTTATGAGCAGGATTGTGGTGCATCTTGCAACAGGTAGGTGAAACACTGAGAGGTAAAGCTGCAGCTCAGAGGCAGCTGGCTCTGTCCTTCTGAGGCTGAAAAGGACAAAGGAAGAAAGGCTTATAAGTTTAGATGTTCAGAAAGACTCAAAGAGTCAGAAAAAATAAGACTGTTGGTAGCATAAGAAGTTTTCACTCAGGGAAACTTGCTGAAAAGATAAAGGGAAAACCTTTTCTATACCTCCTGGTATAAGAGAAGTAATGAGTTTAAACTGCAGTAAAGAATCTTTAAATTAGACACAGGGGAAAACTTACTAATTTTAAGGGTGATTAAAAATGTGAATGGCTTGCCTAGCCAGAATGCTGGAATCCTTAGGGATTTAAGAATGGATAAAACAAACATCTGTCAAGAATGCGTTAGGAGGAGCTGATCCTGTCTTGGGAAAAAAAGTTGATTAAACTCTCAGCATCTCTTTCGGCCTAACTTTATTTGATTTCTTCTTTTCTTTCTCATCCAGAAGGACTGACTGTGCAGAACAGACTGTACCAATATTTTAAGTTCTCGTAAAGCTGCTTATTAAGTGTGCATTCAGGTAGACAGATTGACAGTGGAATACACTTAAACGGATGTTTGAATTCCTTATTTAAATAGAGAACATCTCTGACAATAGGAATTAGAGGTCATATCCTTCCATAATTCACCCTTGCTCCCCAGTTTCAGTGAGGAATATCTTCATTTAGTTGGGTGAAATTTATTCTTCCACATGTTATTACTGTTTTTCTACTTAGGTTGAGTTTAGAAACAAAACTTTTCAAAACAGATATAGTGGGCATATCTAGTAATGACAAGAAAAAATAGAATTTTTATTGGTTTGAATTTAAGTTTTCTGCAGCACTTTATTTTACATATAGTAATTGCAATAAGTGATTGTATGAGAAATTCTATTGCATTCTGCCTGAAGAATTTTCTACGTTTTGGCTTTGAACGACAAGGTTGATATATTTGTGCAATTGATAATAAAGGAAATATGAAGTTAGTGGGACACAATAAGTGAACGATAACCAAGATGTGGTGTGAAAGCCTTCTGATCAAGCAGATTGTAATACATTGTAGCAGAGCTCCTTAGAGACAAAGAATGTTTTCACTGAATGATTAGAAGGGAAATGGTCAGTTTCTGCCAATGCAGTTGCAAAAGTTCATTAAGCCACAATATTTTGGGGCGTGGGTCTCAGATCTTCCCTTTTAAATGTTTTCTTCCTGATATGAAAAAGCATCACCATGATATCATGTACGGAACAATCAAATCTTTTTAAGTGTACAATTTTGTTCTGCTGAGGGAGGGAGAATTCTTTTACTGAGCACGGCAGCACTATGAATTTACTCTCTATATCCACACTCTTATTTCAAAGTTACCCTTCCCAACAAGACCTATTTCCTGTAACACAGAACTTCTTGTTTGTTTTACTCATGTCCTCTAGAATGATTTGTTACTCATTAATGTTAATAGTATGTTATCAGATCAATTAGTATTATAGTTTTATAAAAGCACCCTGGAATTGATTAAACATGGGAGTTGCAGTAATTGAAAATGATGAGATGAAGACCGGTTGTTTGACAACAGATGGCCTTTCAATCCTGAATATGCCTGATGTCTAAGAATATCTGGTATTACAGGTCACTTGTTCCTTTGTGATGTCAAATTCTGGTTTAAAAGTATTTTGTTACCTTTTTTTTCTAGAAATTTGACATTTTATCTAGCAATAGAGTGCGTGAAAGTATTGCAGATAAGATCTGAATTTAATTTCTCCTCTTCATTTTCCCAATTTTAAATACTCTCATATTACTTTGCCATAGCAGACTGTGTCCTTGAGGCATTTAATCAACTAACTAAATCTTGTATTGCCCATCCCATGGACTGAATGAGATTCACATACCTTGGGAAAGTAGGATATGACACCACATTTAACCTCATCAGAAGGTTGTCTAATCAACTTCAGATCTTGTAATTTGTAGCTTTTTAGCATTTTAATACTATTATTGTTTTGATTCAAGGTCCCTCCTGATATGTTGCTTATTACTTTCTTCTGATGACTAGATTTTTTAAAAGAGAACAGGAAAACCAATTCCAAGCTGCAAAATTGTGTACACACAGCAATTCTAGCTCGGTGTCTTTCTAAATCCAGTGCATTTTATAGGAAATGGCTTTTTCTTCCTCTCCTGTACCTTCACGTCCTTGATCCTCCTCTTCCCTTGCACTGGTATATTCATTTCCTCATTAAGGCATCAAAATATAGATGGAAGAAACAAACAAAAACCTATTCATTTTTGCTAGGTGACACATCAGTTCCCTGGTCTGAGTTTCTTATGTACGTGCATGGGCAGAAGTGGCAGCAAAACAGAAAGAGCTGGAAAGATGGACCATTTTTCTCAGTGTCAGTACAGACCCACAAAGGAATAAAGTAGCTATATAAACATAGCTGACACCCACATGCATCTCTGGTAAAGCTCGCATCTCTAGGAGAGATTAGATCCAGATGGGAGATTGACCTCAGGCCTGGTAAAGGAGCTGGGAAAGAAGAAACAAAACACACTGCCATTAGACTACAAAACTGTTCATCAGACAGAAGCAAAGACTCGGGATGTAGGGAATTCTGTTGGGAAGAGCAAGGCTGGCTGGTAAAAAGACCTTAATTAGGCAGGAGTCACTGGGTGAAAGCTTAAATATCTCAATAGACTATGGTTACCACAGCAAAATGTTCATCTTCTGTTGTGAAGGAACTGAATTGAACTTTTGGGTAGCAAAAGCAAAATGACTGTATATCTCTCTTATCTTGATCGCAGTTCTCATTAAAGCCTTATTATTAGCTCCTACGATGTTTCAGATATCATCAAGAAAATTAGACACACTTTCATTTTCTGTAATTTTCTGTTTAGCTCTGAATTTGAACTTAATTTTTACTTCCAAATTCATGTAAAAATTCTCCTGCTACCTTTTTCCTTCCACTTGCAATATCCTTCCTACAAGTTCAGCTATTCTGTGTTGTAAATACTCCTACACTTCCTGCTTGCTTTGTATTTACTATTTACTGTGGTAGCTCATTAATCATATTTTCTTCTTTGTTAAGCAAAAGAAGTTAAGGGTGTGAAAGAACTCTCTAATTGCATTTCCATTCCCACTTTATTTCCTGCAAACATGCTAGATAGGAACATGAAAGGGCTCCATATCTTTAAAACTGAACTTGCTCTTTTTTAAGGGAACTATTTCAAGAAATGCCACTATTTGCTGCCAGTTCCTCAAACATATGTTCAGAGACTACTAGAAGACTGTCTTCAGAGTTATGCTAACAATCATAAAATGATGCTGCAAAGTACCCACTTGTGTTTCAACATGCAAACAGTCATTATACACACTTTCTGACTGGTTCATAATATCTTTTGGTTTCTGAGGAAAATTGTAGCCAGTTAATAACATATTCATTCTTCATAATATGAAAACCCAGATGGGAGAAGGTTTCTCTCAGTGATGATTGTCATTGTGTGCTTATTAAGTATAGCAGAAAAAAAATCATTAATCAAAACATAATTTGACAAATTCTTGATTATACCAATATGACTAATGGGAAAATAACAGTCATTGAGGAAAAAAGGTACAAATTTAGAATATGACTTTGCATATTTGATTGTGGTTAATAACAAGCTCAATATAAAATCAAAATACAGTCTTTGGAAAGCTAGATAATTTGTGTTAGTCTGCATGAAAAGCACAGGTATGTTATGGTAAACAGTGATAATGTATTAGTCAACACTGAATAATCAGAATTTTTTGTCTTCTGAGATTTGCATCAGAACTTCAAGTGCTTGAGCAGAAAAAGTTGCAAGATCTTGCTTCATAGGTTAATTGTTTTCCAACAGTTATTCACAGTGACATTACTTCTGCATGTCCCTACTGATATATGCTGTTAAAGTAATTCTTTTTTTCATTAAATTTGCGGAGATAAAATTATCTATGTTTTCTTCTGAAGTGTTTTCATTATTGTCTACAGATTTGAAAAGTGTTCTTTCGGTGTACTTTAAAGTCATAGGTGAGGGATCCAGTTATATGCACTGTTACTTTCACTCCCAGAGAACTTTGACTCTGGTGGTAGAACACAGTCTTTTTTGAAGGATATGGGGAAGAGGTGATTTAAAACAATTTAAATAATAAAATTATTAATTGAATGGTGTAAGAAAATTATTAGCATAATTGTCTCAAGACTATTGAAAGAGTAATTGTAGATTCTGGCATCTTTAACTGATGTTTTAAGGAAAAGGTCTTAGAGAAAACAAAATATAGATATATTCCAAGGGCTGTACAGCTGGATTTAAGTTTATTTTGTAGTGTGGTAACAAAATATTCCTGCGAAAAAAAAAAAAGGCAAAAAGCTAGAGGAAAAAAGGTGAAAATACTATGTTTCTTTTCATCCTTTTATCACAGAACATGATCTCACAAATGTGATCTCATTTAATACGTTTTTACATTTCATCAAGATTAATACTGATTACTTCCAGTCATAGATGATGACATTCATTAAATTAACATATGTTTAGCCGTTGTGCATTTTGTCCCTGTAATGCATAAAAACATTTCATTCTCAAGTGTTGTTTGATATCAGTTAGAAAAACTGCATCTTAATTTCCTCACACTTTTCTGTGTTTTGCAAAGCATTTCTAGTGTGGACTGTTAAAGGGATTTAAGGTTAGCCTCAAATACACTTGGTTAAAATTTTCTAGCTTGCATTTTTGTTGTATTTTTATGAATATTATGTGAGGTTCTGGAGCCTAGTTGGTCCAGCTTTTCACAAAAAAAAAAACCACAGCAGCCTAAAATAAAAAAAGTATTGGCCTCAAGCCCAACAGAGTGACAGCAGCCTGTAAGAGCTGTAGGGCAGATTGCTCCTGTCTCCAGTGTTCTCCCCAGGAAGGGTGACCTGACCCTCTGTGAAACTGAAAAACTGGTCCACAGGTGAAGAGGAAGGCAATGGGGCCCAAACAAAGCTTTCTGGGTTTTGTTGGTTCACTGAAAAATCGTGATCCTTTTCCTTACCTTTCACTGTATCTCTTTACATTCTTCTCCATTTTTTTTCTTTGTTGTCTTTTTTTTAATATATTTCCATGTACTATTATAAACCACACAGAGGAATGCTTAAAACAGAAAATGAAAGTATTGTCAGTGAAGTGTATCAACTGTCTTGATATTGTAAACTGCACAGTCTCTGGTAGGTTGGCCTATGCCTTAAAATTACTTGGTTCAAAAATGGCAAAAACTGGTAAATAGGCAAATTCTTCAGCAACTAAAAAATGATTAAACTATTCTATGTATCAATGCGAAAAGACCTAGAGCTGTATTTCATATGGCGCTACCAAAAGTAGCCATCACTCAGCCTCAGGTTTTTTGGTTAAACATGGGATTATAGGGCCAAAGGAACATAAGGCCACAAAGATGATCAGAGGGCTGGAGCACCTCTCCTATGAGGACAGGCTGAGAGAGTTGGGGTTGTTCAGCCGGGAGAAGGCTCCAGGAAGACCTTATAGCAGCCTTCCAGTACCTAAACAGGGCGTATAGGAAAGATGGGAAGGGACTTTTTGCAAGGGCATGTAGTGACAGGATGAGGGGGAATGGCTTCAAACTGGAAGAAGGTAAATTTAGATTAGATATTAGGAAGAAATTTTTCGCAGTGAGGGTGGTGAGGCACTGGAACAGGTTGCTCAGAGAAGTTGTGGAAGCTCCATCCATGGAGGTGTTCAAGGCCAGGTTGGATGGGGCTTTGAGCAACCTGGTCTAGTGGGAGGTGTCCCTGCCTATGGCAGGGGGGGTGGAACTCGATGATCTTCAAGATTCCTTCCAACTTAAACAATTATATGATTCTGTGATCTACAAATACTCTTCAGAACTGCAGTTTATTTTAAATCTTGATTGCGAACTTGATTTTAGACAAAATACAACATAATATAGCATAAGGTGAGCCTGAAGCATGTGCACAAAAATTCACTGTTCTATATTTATGGCATCTGTCATATGTATTAATAAAGTGGATTAATGTGAAGATTTAGGGCCTGGATAGTTGTTTATTCATATAATGCATATGTATCTTCTAACAAATAGGTGCAAAGAATCCGGTATACCTAAGCTGTGAGCATTAGAGAGCACACATAGGTGAACTACATATATATGAACAAACACGGTTGTCCTGTGTACACATACTAAGCCAGTTTTGGGGGGTTGGGGTTTATTTTTATTTTTTAATTTGTAGATGTCTGTAGCTATACACAGGCTTCACTCTGGGCATTAAGAAACATCTGCCTTTTAAGATCCTAAAATCTGTTGGAGGATACTTCTCAATCCAAAATACATGCTAGCCTTGTGTAAATGACTTTATAACGAAATGTCTTCTGGAGAAGCTTATGTGAAGGAGATTTTCAGTTGAACATCCAGAGTCCAGAAATCTCATTTCCACAGTATTTATGCATATAGAATTCATTTGGTCATGATGTTTTCCCTATGTCATGTTCAGACTGGCTACATTTTCCCTTGACTGCCAGAGACTCTTGTGAGATGGGCTGGCCCTTCTTATGTATCAAATTAATTGCTTGGATGACTACACAAAACATATTGAAAAGTCTAAGGAAAGAGTGTGTCACTAATTGTAACAATTAAAGTTCCAAAAGAGTAGAGTGCATTTCTGTGAATTATCAAAAGCTTTCTTTTACTTTGAGATGGGTTTTCATTCTCCACTTGAAAATAGAACTTGTAATACTTCCCTACATCATATTTTTTTAATAAAAATAAGATTGTAGGTTATACAAGGTTTTAATACCATGATTTAAAGTTTTAGCAAGTACAAAAAATTTACAAAATTAAACAAGTACATTTAGTTTGGGAACCTAACAGATATTAGAATTTTGCATGCAACTTTTCAAATAACCTACAAACCCTAATATTGCTAATTCTTTGATAAATTCATACGGGTGGATGAAGAATGCTTAGCAAGACATTGTAAGAACTCTGGACCAAATCTGACCAGTTCTTGCAGCTATAATACTGCTATATAATTTGTGGGTTTAACACAAACAGTACTTTCATCAAGAAATTTATGTACTTACTTATTTATTTATTTATTCACCAGACAAAAACCAGAGGACATAAATTACTATACCAAAAATATTTTACAAATTATTAAAGGTTTTATTTTTTAATTTCCAAAATACTCACTTCTCAGTAGAAGAAAGAAGCTGATTAAAGTTTAAATTTATTTTAATAAAGTCTGAAAACGAATAATTAAGTTCAAGAATATTTTGCCAGAATCTTTTGCTTCAGATTGTTCTTTTTTTCCCCCGATGCATTGTTTGTCAGAAGAAGCTGTGTTATAGGTCCTTCGCTTACCTACAATCAGAACACTGAAAACCTAAGCCTCTTTTTTCCAGGAATTAAGGCAGGTTAAGCTGGCAATGTCTCTGGAGTGCATTGGCCTGGCCCTGAAGAATTGACTGAAGGCACAAAGAGACAAGAATCAAATAATATTTTGCTACTCATTCAATAGCTACAGGAGAGGAAAAGATTATTTGTTTGCTTGTTTGTTTGTAGACAGGGAAAGAGTTTGGTTTTTCACCTCTTCCTTTATTTCTGGAGATCTACAAATCTATAAAAATTAATGTTTAATAATAATTAGCTTATAATAGCTATACTCTTAATGTCAACCCAGTTACTTACTTAAAAACTAAAGAAAATTTATTTTTTCACAGGAATAATCTTACTTACAAAATGGGAAGTTTTTTCTGAGCAATTTTTTTGTCACTTTTATTTCTTAAGAAAATCATGGTTTGGATTACCCTGTGCAGAATAACGTAGTTTAAAAAAATCCTTCTTCTTAGAAGAAAAGTATGAAAGAAATCAATAGAAACCAAATTTTATTCAGAATGGAAGATTAAACAAAAAAGTTTTTGAACAAAAGAGCAGAACAAACAAAACCAGCTAGCTGAGGCCCAATAACAGAATCATAGAATCATAGAAGCATAGAATCATTTAGGTTGGAAAAGACCTTTAAGATCATCAAGTCTAACCGTTAAGCTAACACTATCAAGACCACTACTAAACCATGTTCCTAAGTGCCACATCAACATGTTTTTTAAATACCTCCAGGAACAGTGACTCCACCACTTCCCTGGGCAGCCTGTTCCAATGTTTGACAACCCTTTTGGTGAAGAAATTTTTCCTGATCATAGAATGATTAGAATTGGAAGGGACCTTAAAGATAACATAGTTCCAACCCCCCTGACATAGGCAGGGACTCCTCCTACTAGACCAGGTTACTTAAAGTCCCATCGAACCTGACGTTGAACACCTTCAGGGATGGGGCATCCACAACTTCCCTGGGTGACCTGTTCCAGTGTCTCACCACCTTCACAGTAAAGAATTTCTTCCTAATATCTAACCTAAATCTACCCTCTTTCAGTTCAAAACTGTTACCCCTCATCTTATCACTACAATTCCTGATAAAGAGTCCCTCCCCATCTTTCCTGTAGGCCCTGTTTAGGTACTGGAAGTCTGGTATAAGGTCACCCAGGAGCCTTGTCTATTCCAGGCTGAATAACGCCAACACTCTGTGTATGTCTTCACAGGAGAGGTACTCCAGGCCTCTGATCATCTTTGTGGCCCTCCTCTGGACTCACTCTAAGTCCACATCCTTCTTATGTTGAGGGCTCCAGATCTGGATCCAGTACTCCAGATGGGGTCTCATGAGAGCAGGGTAGAGGGGCAGAATCACCTCCCTTGACCTGATGGCCACATTTCTTTTGATGTAGCCCAGGATGCGGCTGGCTTTCTGCATTGTGAGCGCTCACTGCTGGGGTCATGTTGACCTTCTTATTAAACAACACTCCCAATTCCTTCTCTTCGGGGCTGCTCTCAATCCATTCTCCACCCAGCCTGTATCTGTGCATGGGATTGCCCTGGCCCACATGCAGGACCTTGCACTTGGCCTTGTTGAACGTCATGAGGTTGGCATGGGCCAACCTCTCCGGCCTGTCCAGGTCCCTCTGGATGGCACCCCTTCCCTCCAGTGTGTTGACTACACCACACAGCTTGGTGTCGTCAACAAACTTGCTGAGGGTGCACTCAATCCCACTATCCATGTCACCAACAAAGATGTTAAACAGCGCCAGTCCCAATACAGAGCCCTGAGGAACACCACTCATCACTGATTGCAACTTGGATGTCGAGGTATTGACCGCAACCTTTTGAGTGCAACCATCCAGCCAATTCCTTATCCACCGAGTGGTCCATTGGTCAAACCCATGTCTCTCCAATTTAGAGACAAGGATGTACTGCGGGACAGTGTCAAACGCTTTACACAAGTCCACATAGAAGGTATCAGTTGCTCTTTCCTTGTCCACCAACACTTTAGCTCCATTGTAGAAGGCCACCAAATTTTTCAGGCACAATTTGCCTTTAGTGAAGCCATGTTGGCTGTCACTAGTCAGCTCCTTATTTTCCATGTGCCTTAGCAGAGTTTCCAGGAGGATCTGCTCCATGATCTTGCTGGGCACAGAGGTGAAACCGAGCAGCCTGTAGTTCCCCAGGTCTTCCCTTTTTCCCTTTTAAAAAATGGGCATTATGTTTCCCCTTTTCCAGTCAGTGGGAGCTTCACCAGGCTGCCACGACTTCTCAGACATGATGGAGACTAGCTTAGCAACTTCATCCACCAATTCCCTCAGGACCTGTGGATGCATCTCATCAGGTCCCATGGACTTGTACACCTTCAGGTTCCTCAGATGGACTCTAACCTGATCTTCTCCTACAGTGGGCAGTTCTTTACTCTCCCAGTCCCTGTCTTTGCCTTCTGCAACTTGGGCAGTGTGGTTAGAGAACTTGCTGGTGAAGACTGAGGTAAAAAAAACAGAGTACCTCAGCCGTCTCCATATCCCAGGTGACCACGTCTCCCATTTCCTTCCAGAGAGGGCCCACATTTTCCCCAGTCTTCCTTTTATCATTGACATATCTGCAGAAGCTTTTCTTGTTTCCCTTGATGTCCCTGGACAGATTTAATTCTGTCTGGGCTTCAGACCACAGAATCACAGAATCACAGAATAGTCAGGGTTGGAAGGGACCTCTGGAGATCAACTAGTCCAACCCCCCTGCCAGAGCAGGGTCACCTACAACAGGTTGCACAGGACAGCGTCCAGGCGGGTTTTGAATGTCTCCAGAGTGGGAGACTCCACAACCTCTCTGGGCAGCCTGTTCCAGTGCTCCACCACCCTCAAAGTAAAGAAGTTCCTCCTCATGTTAAGATGGAACTTCCTATGTTCAAGCTTGTGCCCATTACCCCTCGTCTTATCAATGGGCACCACTGAAAAAAGACTGCTCCCATCCCCCTGGCATCCTCCCTTCAAGTATTTGAAAGCATTAACAAGATCCCCCCTCAATCTTCTTTTCTCCAGACTAAAGAGACCCAAATCCCTCAGCCTCTCCTCATATGAAAGATGTTCCAATCCCCTAATCATCTTTGTAGCCCTAATCTTTGTAGACCTGATCCCTGGCCGCTCGGACAATTTCTCTGTATTCTTCCCAGGCTACCTGTCCTTGCTTCCACCCTCTGTAGGCTTCCTTTTCCTGTTTGAGAGTGTTCAGGAGCTCCTTGTTCACCCACACAGCCTCCTGGTGTTTTTGCCTGACTTCCTCTTTATTGGGATGCATTGCTTCTGGGCTTGGAGGAGGTGTTCCTTGAATATTAACCGACTTTCTTGGACCCCTCTCCCCTCTAGGGTTTTATCCCATGGTACTCTGCCAAGCAGGTCCCTGAAGAGGCCAAAGTCTGCTTTCCTGAAGTCAGGGTAGCAAGCTTACTGTGCACCCTCCTTGCTGCGCTAAGGACCTTGAACTCCACCATCTCATGGACACTGCAGCCAAGGTTGCCCTTGAGTTTCACATTCCCTGCTAGACCCTCCTTGTTGGCGAGAACAAGGTCCAGCATGGCACCTCTTCTCGTTGGCTCCTCTATCACTTGGAGAAGGAAGTTATCATCAATGCATTCCAGGAACCTCCTGGACTGCTTATGCCCTGCTGTGTTGTCCCTCCAAAAGATATCAGGATGGATGAAGTTTCCCATGAGGATCAGAGCTTATGAACGTAAGGCTGCTCCTATCTGTCTATAGAAGGCCTCATCTGCTTGTTCTTCCTGGTTGGGTGGCCTGTAGCAGACCCCCACTGTAATGTCACCTGTCCCTGCCTTCCCTTTAATCCTGACCCATAAGCTCTCAGTCAGCTCCTCATCCATTTCCAGGTGGAGATCCATGCACTGCAGCTGGTCTTTGACATAGAGGGTGACACCTCCTCCTCATGTTCCCTGCCTGTCCTTCCTAAAGAGCCTGTATTCTTTCATTCCAACACTCCAGTCATGGGAGCCATCCCACCATGTCTCTGTGATGCCAATAAGATCATAGCCTTGGAGGCGTGCACACATCTCTAACTCCTCTTGTTCATTTCCTGTGCTACATGTGTTTGCATAGAGGCATTTAAGTTGGTCTCCTGATGAACCTGACTTACTGGCCAGAGGGGCTGGAATTCCTTTGTGCTGCACTCAAGGTGCTGTCCTGCTGACCTGTTATCCTTTTCCAGGCTCTGGGCATCTGTTACTGGTATTGACATTAAACTGGTAGGAGTGGGATGGATTGAGGTTCCCCTCTCCCAGCAATTTTAGTTTAAATCTAAACCTCTCCTGGAGCAACTTGAGGCTGTTTCCTCTCATCCTGTCTCCCTGTTACCTAGGAGAAGAGGCTGACCCCCACCTCTTTACAACCTCTCTTCATGTAGTTGTAGAGAGCAATAAGGTCTCCCTTCAGCCTCCTTTTCTCCATACTAAACAACCCCAGTTTCCTCAGCTGCTCCTCATAAGACTTTTTCTCTGGAACCTTCACCAGCTTCCTTGTTTTTCTTTGGGCACTCTGCAGCACCTCAATGTCTTTCTTGAAGTTAGGAGCCCAAAACTGAACACAGTATTCAAAGTGCGGCCTCAACAGTGCCGAGTACAAAGGAACGATATACATATAATCTTCTTGGAAAAATATTTTAGTTCTCTACTGAGGAAAGGGAACATCTTTCCACTTTCACATAAAAAGCAGAGAAGGCTTTTTTTCCCCCCCAACATTTATTACAGTTTTCATTGTAAAACATGCATTGTATAGATAGAACTGACACTTTTAATTTATTCCATTGCTTCATTACATAGCCAGTTAGTATGAAGGAGCGATAAAGTTAACAAAAATTAGAGCTTAATGTCTAGCCTTGGGGCTTTGTCTATATGTAATTATTTGACCAATATAACAGAATAAGACATCAATTTAATTGAATTATCTTACAGCAAGTCTAGGCTTGAATATTCAAAGTAATAATTAGCAGTTTGTTTAGTGAGTTTGTTACCAACTTTAGTAACTTTTAATTTATTGACCTTTCTTTTCCAGAACTATCTATTCTCAGTTTAGTCTTGGGGTGCTGACGTTTTGTTTTGCACAGGGGAGATGATGATTCTTTTAGGATCTCAGTAAGAAAGTAAGAAAGACACTGACACTCAAGGTTGATTAACTGATTTTTTGAGTAAAGCACGGAAATTACAGGGAAGATTTTAGCAATGGTATGTCCTGTCTGGTGCCGGGAACCCTGGCTGTCGTAACATCAGATGAGCCCCTCCTTGCAGATTACAGCATCCAATCTGTGGTCAGGTTGTTGAGCCTCAATGTTCTTCACATCTTTATAGCATTCTGACAAATGAACAAGCTATCAGTTGTTAACCTGTGTAACGTTGAACTTTCTAGATGACACACCAAGGTTTCACTGAGTGTTATGCTCTTACACAGCTCCATAGGAAGAGTTCTTACAAAGAAGTCCAGGTAGTATTGTTAAAGGCAGCACATGCTCATGTCACAGTATGTGCTCAGGTTATCTAGCAGTCACTCATGCTAACATATAGGTGTCTGCAACCAAGGCCTATAGTTAAACTCTGCCTAGATTCTGCTTGAAATGATTATCCCCTACTGCAATATCTTCTGCACATCTGCTTAGAATAAAGTCTTTACTCAAAGAAAAGCCTTCTTCAGTGACACATCTAAGAACCTTTTGCCTGGCTTAGTTTTTCTCTGATTCTTTCCCTTTCTTGACAGTTTTTAATAAATGCCTCTTACCACTGTCTTTCAAAATCCGAAATTGTTTTCTGGAGTACCCTGTGGTCTAAGAGATTATCTGAAAAGCTCTTAGCTTAAGACCACTTCCATCTCTGACCTGTAGCCAAAGGAAATACTTTCTCTGTGGGAGCTGAAGTTCATAATTTGCTCAGCTTGCCTGTAGCCATAAATGACAGGTGCCAAAATGGCCATGTAATATATGTACTGCAGTAGCTGTCATATCACCCATGGCTTCTTTGAATTTACAGATCTTTTTCTCCTCTTTTTCCTGTTTGCTGTTACAAAATATCCATAATTTCTTCTGTCATTTGATACACTGATGGATTTTCAACAGTGAATTTGTTCATACAGCCATACCGTCAGTTAATTTTCCCTGGAAAACTCTCAGTGACATAGATCTAGTAAGTACTATTTGTAATGAGAACTTTTGAACAAAGGCAGAGGTAGTAAAAGCATACAAAAATAGGTTCTCCCTTTGTGCAATTGGAAAAGAGTGAGGTAGAACCCAGATATTTTTGGTTTTGCAAGTGAGTATGAGCTACCTCGAGAGCTCTAACTTTATGTCCTTGTTTATACACATTTGTTTTATTTCATAACCAAGCCTGTCATATGAAAACTTCTGACATGGAGGTCCTCATTCAAAGCCAGCATCTAAATCAGAACATTCATAATTGCTTCTTGTTGAACTTCAGAGGAACTTTGGAGAAATAATTAATTTGAGGTAATGGAGAGATTCCCTTAACATCTTATGACAGATACTGCAAGGAATCGTGCATATATAGTTGTCTTTACCCATGTCTTTTTTTATGGTAAGATCACAGCAAACATCCTCTTTGGTACCTATTATCTGTTATCCCCAAATACTAATCTCCACCAAAGTGTCAGCGTTTTCCACTTTCTCATCTGTGCACACAAGCACACTGTTTGTGTGATCACTTCAAGTCAAAATAGATTCAGTTACAGAAAGAATTTAATTCATATTTATTGGCAAATCTGACTAACTTTGACTAAACCAGAGTAGAAACAGAATATACAAGTAGCCTAGCCAGTACTTCAAAGGAAACTGGTTGCTGTATGTCAACCTCTGAAGCAAAGATATCAAGTAATGATTATGTCTCTGCATGATATTTCATGGAGGTTAATAACGCCTTCTAATTCCACTTCTAAAATGCAGATTGTTTCTCATTTCCTGTGCATCAAAACTACAGAGGCTGGGAAAGGGCCTCTGTAAGCCCTAAAGTGCCTCAATTGTACTGATGCTTACTGGGGTACCTATTTTGCTGGCAGGTGTCCGACTTTTTGAAGGCATTATCAATGGAATTCTGATGGGAACTGAGCAGTAGAAATCCAGGTTTAGATGATGACAATAGCTCCTCAAGACCCTGAGAGCTGTAAAAATAACAGGTCCTGGGCCCTAGCATAAAGCAGGCAGCTCATTTAGTTATATCATTTTCAGAAAGTGTTTTACAGAGCAACTTCAAAGGTATATTCTTCTGCTGTTCCAGACCAAAGAAGCAGGGCGGAATGGAAAGAAGAGTTCCTGCCTAGTAACCTGTATTATTAGCTATCATCTTCTTTAGCTGCCTATTAGATAACAAATACCCTGCTACATACCAGCTTGCTCTTATATTGTGTCACTAGACTGCAGTATGTCAAATACTTGATTTGATTTTCACATTTTGATGATAGCAGAAGCAAATTAATCTAGTCTGACTTAATTGGAAATTCATACACTTTCCCCAGCAAAGCTGTCAAACAGGTAGTATAGATGAAGCTGTTTAAGGATTTTCTGCCTGTAAAATGGAAGGGGAAAAAAAAACAATGATAATTCTAGCAAGTTACATAATGTTATGAAATAATAAAAAATGAACTGTCATCGCCTCAGTCTCGTCGTATTTTAATTCATGGTTAAAATGAGCCCAGACTTTCTCATTTATACCAATCAACCTCCTCCACTTCATGCCTGAGCTGAGTGCTTCAGGAAAACAAGGCCCAGGTTTAACCAAAAGGAAGTATGTAAGCAAAAAGTAAGCAAACTGATCATTTCAGTTACCCTTCAGCTATGCAGAGCAAGTACTGTCAAGCCTTTGTCTTCAGAGGACTATTTAGCATGCAGGACAGCAGGCCCAGAGCTACTTAAAAAATTTATCTCCATTAAGCATGATGCAGGATACCACACTTATGAGAAGCCAGTTCAAAGTTTTCTTGAACCTCTGGTGACCAATAAGATGTGCTTTGGGAATTTCAAATCTGATGAATTTATTAGTGACCGTGTTGTATAGTGCCATCCTGACTCTCTTTTCTGACCTAAATATATCGTTTACTGTTGATAGTGAAAGTCAATAGGCATGCCTTATTAGTGTTTAGGAAAGTAAAGAATGGCCAGGTAGGATCAAAGATCCATTTAGTATAGCATTCAGGAGTGGCCATTAGCACATGCCCAGGAAAAAGTCAGGAAAGGGCAAGAATAAACAACAATTCTTTCTAATACTACAAATAAACGTTCCTAATATTTTTAGCTCTGGAACTTCCTGGGACAGGAATGGCAAACCTGGGAGAGGGTCAGTGATCACAATTCTTGTGGCTTTCAATTGTTTTCATTCTAGATTACACAGGAAAGGCATCTGATGATAGCAGTGCGAGATGATAAGAATAGCAGTGTCATTTAACACTTGAAAAGTATGTTTTTTCTATAATATGTTCTATGCATAAATCCAGAGCCTGCCCATTGTGTGAAATAACTGAAAGGTAAGACAGAGAGATAATAAAATGAAATAAAATATGACTTTGCTATGAAATAAACAGATTAACAAAAAATTCTGAACTTACTCAGATGGGAAGTGTTTTTATTTGGAGCCCACCTCAAAGCTATTTTAAAAGACAATGAAAAATTATTGCAGCTGAAACATTAAACTTTCAGCAGTCTCCTAACTTTCATACTATCAAAGGTGCAGTATAAACAACACAAACAAAGGGATTGTAGCATTAAGCAGTAAAAAGTGTTTTGAATTTGTCAGATTGAGATGTTTAAGTAACATTAGAAATAAAAATACATTCCAAACACAATTATTTCTCTCAAATGTGAAATAAGTTCCTTTTTTTTTTTCTGGCAACATTACTTTCAGTAATTCAAATCATTATTACCAAAACTATGTCTAAATCCAAACACCTTTGTGGCAGTCTTTGCAAGGGAGATTCAATGACCATGACTGAAATTTGAATATGGTTTCTAACAGAAAATGACAAACCAAGCTGTTATAAAATAAACTGTGGTTTGCCTTGTGTTGGGAATTATTTGAAATGATTGATACCTCTTTAATATAAACTATTCTTGTTATTTTTAATAACTATTCTTGTTATTTTTAATATAGTAAAACTGTGAAAGCAATAAGGTAAAAGTCTATTAGGGAGAAGTGTAAAAAGGTTATAGCTATTCAAATAGACAATGACCAAAATTTCTGTACCTAATAAAATGAGATTTCTCCCACACCTTCCCTTGCCACCAGTAGGTGCCATAGAAAGAAGCCCAAAGAATATTTAAGATGTCTTTCTAAACTTTACATATGTGTATATATAAATAAATAGAAACGAAAAATGTCAGAAATTTATTACAACACTGCTCAAATGTCTGTTAAACAAGGTGGGGAATAACCAGCAGTTCACCAAATTTAATTTCATTTGAACTTCATTTATTGATATTTCCAGTGAAATCATTTTAGCATGTCTAATCTGATGGAAACCTCACAGGGGGGAAATAAGCAAGATGATGAAGTGCTGCAAAGCTTTACTGCCATTAGTGGTGACATCTCTCCATAATTACATAATAGAATTCAAAAAACAGGGGGCCCCATACTGAACTGTTAATTGTCATTTTTTATTGTGTAACAAGTAACAATGGCGGGGGGGAAGGGGGCAGGATCCTCCCTCAAAATAATGCACAGATTAAAGGAGCAATTAACTGAGTTTGTTGTACTTCTATCTGTCATAGATTTTAAAATAATTGCATAATATGTTAGTCGAAAACATTTTTTAATTGTTTGGTATTTGTTTTGGACATCCTGTATGGCTTTAATTCCCTAAGTTCTGGAAATACATATTACTAATTGTCCTTTTATTGAAATGATTATAAATCAAAAGCAAAGCACTTGTTACACACGATATTATTTTATTTGAAGTTATCTGAAACCAGGATTTCAAATTACAAATTTTCTTAATTTTGTTTTTTTCTTTAAAAATATTGTTTCCTTTTCTCCTTTTTGATTATTTTCTCTCTTCCTTTTCTCCTACTGGGGCAACAAAATGGACCTCTAGGTGTGGGTGTTTTTTTCTAACTAGCATATAAAACATAAGGAAAAATCCACTCGATTAGTCAGAGACAAAGCAGAATAAAGAAGTTAGAAGATAATTCCATTGAAAATCAGATTGAATCATTAATATTTTTAAATAATTTTGTACATTTTAGCAAGAATCTAAGTATTTTCCTTTCTTAGATATTTTCTGCTTAAGGATGCCCTTATTGCTCTGTGTTATGTAGGTGTTTGCAGCAGCTAAGCAAAACCATTTAATTCCTTCCAATCTTTTTAATGCTGGAAGCACTAAACTGGCCAAACAAAGCCATTTAGTTCCTATTAATCTTTTTCATGTTAGAAGGCAGTAGTGATACTTTCAATACTAGTTAAATAAATAAATGTAGTATTTAAATTTATCGATGGTTAATGAACCTTTCTTCCAGACAAATGTTTATGCCTGTAGTTCTTCTATAGCTCAGTGAGAGGGACTGGAAGAAGATTAACTAAGATCTCATCTGATGTAATTAATAGTTGTCTGAAACAAGAGGGATGAATTTTTCTTAGAAGGTATCTTTCTGTCTCTGTTGGCTTTGGAGAGACCCTAGATGACTTGGTTAGCTTAGAAGCCTCAGACAGTCACTATTTTAATAGTTTCGGAAAGGGTGAGCTTAATATTGGTTGTATCTATGCATATAAAAAGAAAATGACAGCAGAGGGCATTTTCATTTAATCATGCAAATCAGATGAAAGATCCTTGGAAGGGACAGCAAGACATCCCCTAGTCCACCTGCCTGCTCCAACTCCTGCACAATAACATGTTCTGGTATATTGTGTCACGTATCCCAGTCCAGTTACTGACTGTATGTATATTCACCCTTGCTGTAGGTGTCGTGAGCCCAGTGTCAGCTGGGACTCTGGCTGGATTTTATAATAACCTCTGTGCCTGGGCTTTAGCCAAGAATCTGTGGAACATTTCAACAGGTTTCTCTCTCCATCTGGTGTGTTAATTAACCGTTGTTCTATGATGGGCTGCTTCTAGTGCTTAGTGTTATCATAAGCCTAAGGAGAATAAAAATGCTAGCACTGACGAGAGGCCAGGGACTGCCAAAGATGCATTTAAGTTCCATAAAAACACGAGGAAGGACTCTTACAATAAGAGCTCTGACAGTGTGGCTTTATCACCACAATCTGTCACTGCTCCTTGTATAAGAAAATGTTAAGCTTTTGCAAAAGCAGAACAACAAATTAAAAAGAAAAAGCAGTTTCATTTCTATCTGAAAATAATTGTATTTTGTCACAAAACAAGCTTGACTGAGTTTGAAATTCATCAGACTCTCACAGGAGCAGTTGGTATTCCTGAAAAGTGAACACAGAAAGGCAAAGATGCTGCAACATTTAATTCCCTCTTTAATTTTTCAGAATGTTTGCAAATCATTTTCTTTGCATACTGCATAGAGGCAAGCTGAATAAGGATGCATCACATCAGAGGCTTTCCTGTGTTATCCCACATAATTTATTATCTCTAATAGAATATTATACAATATGAGTATATGAGTAAATAATAAAATATAATAAAAATAGTATTTAGCTTATTTATTGTTTGAAAGGGAGAATAACTAATGTATTTCATTACAGATATAGAAAATAAATAATGACATGTCGAAAATCACTGCGAGAATATGGCCCAATAGAAGATATTGTAAAACAGAAGTTTTACATATGTAAGGGAATGCAACAAGAAACAAAATAATAGGTTTGGATGAAAGAAGAAATGCTGGTGCTAGCTAGCAACATAATAGCATATCTTTTGTGTTTTAACACTACAAATCTTAGGAAGAAATGTTAATTACAATGAAAATATTTTATGAAACAATATGCCATATCTAGGCACAATGCTATATTTAGGCTGAAAAGAGCTAAAAATAAACATTTATGGTGGTAGTCAGAACACCCAACTTTAGGTGACTAACTAAGTTCTAGATTAAGAAGTTAGTCACGTGCACAGCATATAGCAAAGAGACATAGTACTGCAGAGGAAAATCCTAACTGAGTTCTGTATTGCCATCTGTCACAGTCTCTCTCTCTTTCTATTGACTATAATGGGAACATAAAGATTATGCTTCTAATTTCAGCACTTTGGTAATTAAAATTATATGGGAGAGAATAAATCCTTAAGGTTCAAAGTTGTCTCCAAAACAACACTGAAAGGCTTTTGTTTTAATTTTTCTGAGGAACAGAAGATTGTTTCTTGTGTTTTATTCTCATTAATACAAACATCAATGTCTTTTTCACCTGGCTCCATTCAAATAGAGACATGCAGAATAAAAAAAGTAAGAATTTTATAACACCAGTGTAGACATTCATCGTTGTAATGACATATGGAAGCAGACTATTCAAGGAAAAACGTGGCCTGCATGTTCACAGAACAAAAAAGTTAAAATATTCTTATGAATGACACATGAGACTACAGCAGAGGCTGAACAGTAAGTGAATTAATACTGAAGTCTCAAAGACATATATGTCTTTGCTGAGGCCCCACACAAAAGGACCAGAGATATATAAATATAAAGAAAAAATAATGGCTTGTACATATGATAAGCTCTCTAAGATTTGGAGTGAGACGAAATAAATAAGAGACTGTATTTAAGTGCCAGAAATAATTTCTAAATATTAAGATGTATTCAGTGAAGACATATTATGATATTAAAGTACTTTTCTATCCAGGTATGAACTAAGGGGATCTCAAACAATGTATATGATATTAGTGGGTATGCAGTTGCAGAGGCATGCCATGGAGCCAAGGGAACAAGGGAGAATGGAGCATGGGCAGGGAGATCCCATATTATATTTCTACTCAAGACTTTTTACTCTTCTTTTCTGGTTGTTTCTTACCTTTAAAATGCCAATATTTTTTTCTGCACTCATCAGTATAGGTAAGAAATAGTATATAACAGTGAAATATTTTTAAATCTAAGTTCCTTTTACCTCTGAAGGGATTGGTACTTACAGAAAAAATAATTCAGACATGGACTTATAAAATTTTACATTTAATGTATGACTGCGTAATGTTACTGAGCTTCAAGGAGTTGATCACAATTTCCTTAACTTTTTAAACAAATTAGACATGAAATTAGATCTTATACTAAACTCTCAAGTGATCTCTTTTCTAAAACACTAAGTATCTAGTAGCTTCCTCGGAGGTCAGTTGAAGCTTCTCAGTTTTCAGCAAATAAAACTCTACTCAAATTAAAAACTGTTAAATATTTTTATTATCCTCAATCATTATGGTTATGAGTCTTACTTTTCCAGGCTTTGCACTTGATTCTAGGAAATATGAAAATATTTCATATCTACAATTCACTGCATGAAGTTCCATCAACACACTGAAAACTTTCATAAACAAAACAAGACCAACAGAGTAAGAAACAACCAGTTTTTTTCCCACTGCATTTTCTGTCTTATGGAAGAAGTAACTCCAATCTTCCTTTTTTTTAATCAAACTACTCATTTGTTCTCAGGAAATGTCATCCCAGCTTTACTGAGTTTTCCACAGTTTGTATTAATGATCAAAGAAGCTGATCAGAATATATCATTAGCACAGCAACAGAATGACCTATTTATTTACTGAATAAAGTTTTCCTTCAGAGAAGTCTGCAGCTCATCTGGGGATTAATGACATAAACAGAAATGGAATGAAGGTAAACACCAAATTTTATAAAATGACTACAGAAGTCTTGTATTTGGTAAGATGGGAAGGCAAGAGAGGAGCTGTGCTTGCTGCTGTGCATTGGTTAATTTTGCCACCAATAATTTACGATTTACTAAAATGTTACATTATTTATTGGGTTTATCTTGCTTAACTGTCTAATTGGGTTTTTTTTTGCTTTTTGTGGGCAAGCTCCTTGGGGCACACCTTTGTGCTCTCTGTGTGTATCTTTCTGCAGTGCTTAGCAGACTGTGGCTCCAAGCATTCAGAGCCTCCAAACAACAGTGGCTGTTATAAATAATTAGTCAACTCAAGCTTCTCAGCAGAATACACAGCACTGATTTCCTCCCCCTTTTCCTGGAGCAAGGAGAGGAGACTAAGCTTATCCTGCCAAACAGATAGGGAGGAAGCTGATATGGACTAAAGAAACATGAGGACTGGTTGGATTTGGCACTCCTGCTCTCCTTCAGGGAGGAGAAAAGTTGAGGGTTGTGTTTATAGCTTCCTGGGTAAGTCCTGCTACTAAGCAGTGCTTGCCCTCCCCGTGGAGCAGTTTTCTCCCTGAACGATGAGTAGTTGTCGTAGTTTAACCCCGGCCAGCAACTAAGCACCAAGCAGCCGCTTGGTCAGTCCCCCCCCAACAGGATGGGGGAAAGAATCGGAAGAGTAAAAGTGGGAAAACTCTTGGGTTGAGATAAAGACAGTTTAATAGGTAAAACAAAAGCTGCACATGCAAGCAAAACAAAACAAGGAATTCATTCACCACTTCCCATTGGCAGGCAGGTGTTCAGCCATCTCTAGGAAAGCAGGGCTCCATCACATGTAATGGTCACTTGGGAAGACAAATGCCATCATGCTGAACATCCCCCGTTTCTTTCTTCTTCCCCCAGCTTTATATGCTGAGCATGGCATCATATGGTATGCAATATCCCTTTGGTCAGTTAGGGTCAGCTGTCCCCACTGTGTCCCCTCCCAACTCCTTGTGTGCCCCCAGCCTGCTCGCTGGCGGAGTGGCGTAAGGAGCAGAAAAGGCCTTGATGCTGTGCAAGCACTGCTCAGCAGTAACTAAAACATCCTTGTGTTATCAACGCTGTTTTCAGCATGAATACAAAACATAGCTCTGTACTAGCTACTATGAAGAAAACTTATTCTAGCCAAAACCAGCACAGCAGTAAACCTGTCTTTTCACATCTGTTTTGGCCAAGCAGACAATGGGACATGAATGCTCTAAGCAAGCCTGTGAATTACTTAGTAGCTCTGTAAATAGTAAACAAAATCATGTGTCATATCACATTACCCTGAAATGTTAAGGTAGCAGATTTGCAATATGCATTTTTAAAAATTTTTGTTTGAAAAGATATTAGTACACGAAGATGTTTGATACTTTCTCCCCAATCACTGGAATGCAATATAGGAATTTCATAACTTTGTTACTTTTAGACGGTTCCAAATTTTTGTCTGATCTTAGAAAAGAAAGGGTAGAAAGTCTTTCCTGAGTTTTATGTCAAGAGCTTGTAAATTACAAGAAGAGCTCTGTGATTTTTAAAATAACTGTGAAAAGGAGAAAAACTAGGAAACAGCATTAAGCCAATGCATCGAGTCTTCTTTAGTAAATTGCATTAAGAAAAAGAGCTGGGCACAAGGGAGCCTGCAGAAAAGATTTGCTTCCTCAGATTGGCTTTCCCAGTTTCCTTACAGTTGTGTTCCCCTCTGTTATGATGACTATTGTTTTATTTTTAGGGTAAGGACCCAATACTTCTAAAGTCTGAAATAGACTTTTTCATTTAATAGGATAATTAACAATTAATGAAATCATTTAGACTGTACAGCAAGGGTGCTATACCCTCACTACATTTCAAGATAATACATTTTAATTATTGTTATGATTACTGTTATCTATTACTCACAAAAAAAAAAAATTCTGTGGTTACATAATCTGTCTCATATGACAAATTAACTTGACCTAAGCCCTGTGCTTTGTTTCAGCATATGAATTTTCAGACCTGGCTACCAGGAATCTTTTCCTTAATCTTTTCATAGAAAAAAATCATAAGTAGGTTGGTGGAGTATAAAGACAAAAGAATTGAGTTTAAAAAAAAATAAGCTAAACTACAGACATCTTTTCTTAACTTCACCATGGATACATGAAGTTTGATGCACAATAGATTAGATATAAGCAATCATAAGGAAAGAAAAACAGTTTTTGACAAATGTATCTATCTAACTCATCCATATTCTTTTCTTTGTTTTAGAGATTATCAAAATTGATATTTTCATCCACAGGTCAAGAAGCAATTAGTTACACATGAAGTAAAATATTGATTTGAATTCATATTGGTATTGTGGAAAAAAGAAAGTCGTTGACTTCTGAAGTAACACTTTTATAAGTAACAAGGATTTATTTCATTTATACATAATGTATCTATATCTTAGGCAGTAATAGTGGTCTAAATTATGGATTATTAGTTTAAACACACCCTTAACATTTTCAACTGTGGATCCTAAATTTGAATAAAAATTATACACAAAATAAGTACTCTGATTTTTATACTATGAGACGTCATACACTTTGTACAATTAATCTTTACTGCTTTAAAGCTGTAGCATATAACCTTGAAAAGTTGTTACTTTAGAGGAACAGGGTTTTATTTCTTAAAGTAAAGACAAAAGTTTCATTTCTTTTGTCTTGAGTTGCATATCTACCCTTGGGACCTTATAGATCAATTAAAACCGATGGACATTCATGTGGATACAGACCTACACAAAGCTAGATTTCGTAAAAGTAAAACAAAAGTTGTTAAAGTACATAAAAATCCTATTTGTAGATATATTATATTAGCATATATCATTCAGATTTCTCACACATAAGAACTACATAAAATACAAAATTGCTTAGTTCTACATTTTTTCATCAGTGAAAGATCCCTTGTTATATATACATATAAAGTTAACAGGCATCACTATAGATAACAATGACAGTGTTTATTAGTTTTATTTGCACAAATACACACGCACATGCTATACCTACATGTACCCACTGACATCACCCTGAACATAAACTGTCCACAAAATTCTGGACCTCTTTGTGTTTGCATCCTTATTCACTGTACTACAGTTTTCTGTTGAATATAACCCTGCCTTAGGAAAATGCTAAGTGCCACTCAAGTGGATATGTTAGTCACAGAATTTTAATTATGCACTTATTTAAACATGCTGCTAGTTTGCTTCTAAATTAATATCTTTGTGCACAGAGTTAATCAGAAAAGTGAGGGCTTTGTTGTCTTACATTCTTTTCTGAAGGAATTCAGATTTTTTTCAGGTAAATTTTACAAGCTATTTTAGAGAAATATTGTAAAAATATGTAAGTCCCATGTCCAAACCTTACCTGGGTGTACATATGGATCAACTATGAACTCTGGCATACAACAGGTAAGCTGTAAACTATCATAGAAATTATTGAAATCAAGAGCCAGGTGATAGGAATAATCTCTTAACATCCAATAGCAGACAGTTTTAAAAATAATTTTTTGCTACCCTGTTAAAAACTAATTGAAGTTATATTTCTTTTTCAAATCACAGAATATTAGCCAACCTGCAATTTTTACTTTTCCATTTTGTTATACCAATTAGAAACAGAGTTCTTATAAAACCTAACCTCATGTCAGGTACAAAACTTATTAAGTATTAAGGAGATTTAAATAAATCCATATTACAGCTAAACTTAGTTCATATTTCAGAGATAATATATTCCTATATTCTTCTCCCATGTTGAACAAATTGGACAGACCTTCAATTAGAAGTGGTCCTGGCACTAAACCAGAATATTGATACTTACTGAAACAATTGAAAACAGAAGGATTAACATTTGGGGGGAAAAAAGAAAGAAAAGGCAAAAAAGATTTGTGTTCTTCTCCTATGTGGTTTTAATTTTAATTTTCACCAAAGTCATCAAGTAATGTTAACAAAGTGTTTCATTCTTACTAAAATATTTAAACGATCTTTACAAACACATGCTGTTTATTAAACTTTTTTTTTTTTTTACTTAGAGCAGTTCAGGAAAAGTAATGTCATGAGAGTTTTATGAAATTTAACAGTCAATAGGAGATATTTTTCTTATATTTTCTTTTTCTTAATCAGTGTTATTATCAGTGTTAACAGAATATTGAATACATTACTGCAATTTGATTAAGCTGGTATAGCGTATCAGTGGAAATTTTCACCTGTTGGGCTTTTTCCTGGCTTGCTGGGATATAAAAAAAAACATCCTTAGGATACAATTTGATGGTAGACCTGTGCAATGTGAAGTTTAGCTGCTGCAGAAAAGGACAGCTCTCTGTCCACTCTTCCTGTTGGCCACACATTTCCCCCTCTCCTCTTTTTATACCAGAACAAAAACTTGCCTGAATGGTTGGTGAACTGTTTCAGGGAATTAAATGGCATAAAGGTAATTTCCCACATCATCCTCACTGGCAAGCTTAGGAAGTGGGGGCTAGATGAATGGACAGTGGGGTGGATTGAGAACTGGCTAGCAGATAGAGCTCAGAGGGTTGTGGTTAGTGGTGCAGAGTCTAGTTGGAGGTCAGTAACAAGTGGTGTCCCTCAAGGGTCAGTACTGGGTCCAGTCCTGTTCAATATATTCATCGATGACCTGGACGAAGGGATAGAGTGTACCATCAGCAAGTTTGCTGATGAAACTAAACTGGAAGGAGTGGCTGACACGCCAGAAGGCTGTGCTGCTTCACAGCGTGACCTGGACAGGCTGGAGAGTTGCGCAGAGAGGAACTTAATGAAATTCAACAAGGGTAAATGTAGGGTACTGCATCTGGGGAGGAATAACCCCATGCATCAGTACAGGTTGGGGGCTGACCTCCTGGAGAGCAGCTCTGTGGAAAGGGACCTGTGAGTC
>VZSZ01011473.1:57770-116451 GCA_013398815.1 Ibidorhyncha struthersii | reverse complement strand
TTCAAGAAAGGCAGGGATCTGTTGGAGAGGGTCCAGCAAAGGGCTACAAAGATGATTAGGGGATTGGAACATCTTTCATATGAGGAGAGGCTGAGGGATTTGGGTCTCTTTAGTCTGGAGAAAAGAAGATTGAGGGGGGATCTTGTTAATGCTTTCAAATACTTGAAGGGAGGATGCCAGGGGGATGGGAGCAGTCTTTTTTTCAGTGGTGCCCATTGATAAGACGAGGGGTAATGGGCACAAACTTGAACATAGGAAGTTCCATCTTAACATGAGGAGGAACTTCTTTACTTTGAGGGTGGTGGAGCACTGGCACAGGCTGCCCAGAGAGGTTGTGGAGTCTCCCACTCTGGAGACATTCAAAACCCGCCTGGACGCTGTCCTGTGCAACCTGTTGTAGGTGACCCTGCTCTGGCGGGGGGGTTGGACTAGATGATCTCCGGAGGTCCCTTCCAACCCTGACGATTCTGTGACTCTGTGATTCTGTAATTTTTATTTTTTTTGGCCGTAATAATTTTGTATGAGCTTAACTCCCTGAATGGACTCACTGAAGGATCAGATCAGAGAAGAATTAGGGAACAGGAGAGGGGAGGGCAGAAACTGTCGTTTTTTGATAGTAGAAATATAGAAAAAAATGGTTAGAAGACACCGTTGATGACCATCTAGCCCAACCGCCCACTCACAGCAATGGGTTGGGAGTAGCTAGTCAGTAGATTGGCTTAGCTGTAACATCAGTCGACACTTTTTGTTAAAACAGCACAAAGTGGTTGTATCAGTATTAAAGAAACTTGCCTGGGTGGCAGATTGTCCATCATTAAATTACAAGGCTGCAAGTCCTGCTTATGCAGCAATTCTGTATCAGACATAGCCTTGCTGCAACTGTATGGTTGCAACTATACATTATACTCTTCCATGCATTAACGTATCATGTCACTTAATGCAATGTGGCTATACAGACAGAGAATTAGCAAAGATACTGAGAGGGAGACAGAGGATATTTTGAAGAAAGAGCTTACCAACCTAAAAAGGAGTCCTAACAAGGAGTTACGTCCCATCCATTTTCACTGTTCGCTAATGATTTTCCCCTTCTTGACACGGCTTTTGCAAGAGTGGGCAGGGGATGCCTCTGGTTAGCTTATCTTCTTGCTTCTGGGTATTTGTCTGACAGCTACATAACGGGAGAAAAAAACATAGCCATTACGCTGCCCTGCTGAAAGTGGTTATCGTATATCTAGGATTATTTTCAGAGAAAGTTTCTTTTTTTCGTGACTCAGAACAAGCTGTGAAAGCTTAGCTCATGCATGAGTCTTCCTTGTAATTTATATCTGGATAACTTTGGTGTTAATCACTGTACCTTCTACGTTTATACAAGCAACCTATACATTAGTGATTATTCTGTCTTCCTGAAGGAACATACAGATGTATTGAAATAAATTGTATTAAAATATTTTGTAACAGATGGAATATATGGAAATAGTTTCTAGTGATAATTAGTCTTTGTGCTATTGTGCTGGTACAGTATATGGCCTCTGTGATTATACATAATATATCTTCAGGGCATAGATCATTGCTTCATTTTATTTATGCTCCTCTCAGCCTGACTGCATATTACAAGCACTCTTTCTTGCTAATTAACTCCAGTGATCCCTTTAAGTCCTGATTAAGTTCTATTATTAAATTATTAAGACCTTTCCCTTGTGTCCTAGGTTTTTTCCCTCTAATTTTAGATGACTTCTTGAAGCAATACATATTCTTATGAAATAATTTTTCACTTTTTTTCCTGTGCACATATTTCAAGAATGTCAGGCTGGGAAAGTATTAGAATTAGAACTTATATAATAAGGGATTTCACCTGGAATAACTTTGAAAGATGTGTATGGTGATACTTTCATATTTTAAGTTGTCTAGTATTATCCAATGGATTGTAGCAAAGATAATTCCTACACACAGAAAAAAAAAACAACAAACCCAAAACCAAACCAAACCAACCAACCCACCAAAAAGAAAAAAAAAAAACCAGCACAAAGGAACCCTGGACTTCTTTCCAAATGCTTGGAATACTTCAAGCTATAAAAATATTTGCTACAAAAGAAATAAGTTTTTGAAAGAGGGATGGATATTACACTACACTTTCTTTTAGTTCTTTTTATTTTGTTTATTCAATGTCTTTGTAGAAAGCAAAGATTTGCAAAGATGTACAGTAGGAATAAAAGGCAAGCATGGCATGAAAGCACTCTCTCACACACACACGTATATGTACACATGCACACACACTCATACTCATTGTCACTCATATATACTATCTCCTATGATGTACCTGTCCTGACTTAGAACTACACAAACTGTAAATTGTGGAAAAATTCATTCTGAATCGGTGAAAATATTTTTGGTCAAATGTAAGCAGAATGTTGTTGTCAAATCTTGATTTCTTTACTCCTTTACAGCTGTATCCAATAGTAAATTTATTCAATATTGTAAATAAAAATATCATTTTGAAAGGGAGCATCAAAACACTTTCAATAAAATATCCATACAAAGCTTTTGAATTTAATAATAAATCCAGGGGGTTTTAGCTGATACTTTTTACTAATTGAAAATATCAAACTGTGAATATTTTCAGTTAATGTAAAATATTTTTTATGAAAACTTAATCCCCTTCCAAAGAAATTGTCCATTTTATTTTTGAGTCACTGCATTCAGTACTGCTTGCAGGTATCCATACAGTTCCACAGTTGTTTTCAAAGCAGGCTGGGTAGTCTTTGCTGGCTTAAGTTAAGAATTGTCCAGGAGGATAATTTGGTGAGGAGCACATGTTTTACTCAATGAGATGGACAAGCAGTCAAACATCTTTCTTTCAGAAAACTGAGTCAAAAAGAGATTTGGGGGAGGAGCAGGGAATGGTGAGAAGAGAGTCAACTAAATTTTAAACTAGTATCATAGCTCCTTGTATATAACAAGAATCCTATGAAAGGTTCCTTTCAATTTTCAAGGGTTGCTTTTTATTAATAATTATTTGGACTTCCTGCAGCATTTTTATTTTGCTGAAGAATCTTTCTTAAAACACCAAATGAAATTGGTATGTTAGTTTTACATCCATATCAAAAAGTCTAAACAAATTCCTTTAAGGATTGATGCTTTGCTGGTTCTTCTGCCTTAAAATTTTAGCCTCGGCTCCATTAAATACCCTGATGTAAACTTTAGGTTTTGAAGCTCAAGTTTTGTAGTTTGAAACCACATGTACATGCTTAAAACAGTAATAGGATGTGACAGCACAACATGATTCAATCATGTAAGGAGATGATAGTTGTATAGAAGGATCGGTCTACATTTTCTCATCTTGCCAAATGGCTGTTGCTTTTAACAGACCTTTCATTGAGGGAGGTGACCTCTTTACCCTCATACCAAAACAGATGGGAAGTTGAGGGCAACATCTGGAAAAAACAAATTCTGGTCTAGTGGAGTAACTGGAGTAACTGGGACCTAGAGAATGTATAAGACCTTCTGTAAGGAATAACTTCCTATTTATATAAATCATAAAATCTGGCACATTATGAAACCTAAATATTTATTTACCTCTGTCTCCTGCTTCTCTCTGGCTTTTTCCTACTTTTGATTTTATTTGTCATTATTATCTTTAGCTTTGGCCTAACAGCCATGCAATACATTTAATCAGGCCTAAGAGTCATGCGTTATGTATAATAATTCATATTGAGAGTTAAAGTGACCAAGGCTATAAAAGCTGAAATACACTTGAAGTAACCACAGGAAACATTTCATTCCCTCCATTATAGCTCTGTGGTTGACACTATGGTGGTACTATCCTGCTGGTCCACACCACCAGGTGGTAACACCTCTTGCTGTTTAGCAGAGAATTGTGGATACGGGAAACAAACTATCATTTGGGCACCCTTTATCTGCTTCAGGACAAAAGGATGAAGTAGGTAATGTTTTTTTTCAGTATCCTGTCATGATTAGCCCTCCCAACCCAGGAAAATTCGCAATGTGATTTACAGCCCAGGCATTTTTTTATGGTACAGTCATGAACGAGTACTGAAGCACAAGCTGATGAAGAGTAAAGATATAAAGATAAAGTTACGTGTCTCAACACACCAGCTCCAGGGATTGCACTGAAGATCAAAATGGCATAACATGCTTAATTTACATAAGAGCATTTCTTTTCCTAGATATTGATGAAAAAAGAGTGTTTTCCTGTAAACATGTTGAGCTGATAGAAAAACTGATAGAAAACAATTTTCATTTGCAGAATCACCAAGTTTTATGTGAATATCTTGCAAAGTGTTTTGCAGTGATTGAAAAATTTTACTCATAAAAAACCCTGACAACTGTTATTACAAAACAACAACAGAAACATTAGGTAAGAAAACAACAGGAAATTAAATCAAACAATGGAAACAGAGTATATTTTGGAGAGGGTTTTGTAAAATTGGAAACATAAACAATAAAAGTATGCAAGGTGCAATCTGTTTAACTAGTGAACAATGTATTCAACTTATTTGACTGCTTTACATGTATAAAGCGTGGCTTGTGGAAAGCAAATTTACTGCAACTTTTTACCCTTAACACAGAAAACCAATCAATTAAACTGTTTCATGTCATAGACAGATTGTATTGGCTTCAGCAAAGTTCTATTGGGAGTAGACTGCCTTTTAATAATGCAGAATGAATGAACCTCCCTGGATTCATAATTGCTAACATCTTTCTCTGTAAATCCCTCTTTCAGCCTTTTGGGTTTAGTTTAACCTTAAAATTATTTTATCTTTTGTAAAAGCTGACACTACAGTGAACTTTCTTCCACACTTTGAAGAACATTGATGTTTGTTTTTCTTTTTTCTTTTTCTGATTGTATGTTTAAAACACACTCTTTTGAAACATTGTCTCTTGTTAAAACTGCTTTGTATTCCTATAGAATACAGAAATAGTTCATTAGTAGCCCTTCAAAATATCCATATAGTTAAATCTGTTTTTAAAACAAAACAAGACAAAACAAAACTGTTATATTTAAAGATAACAATAAGTAAAGTTGGTAACAGCTTTCATTTGGGATAGTGTGAGTTGTACTTACGTCTCCATAGAACTTCTGTCGGGAGCTGCAGAAACTACTTCTCAGTAGAAGCAGTTATTTTCAGCTGGCTTTGGTTGAGAGAAATACGGGAGACCACACATGTGAGAACATGCTGCACTCTGTTGGCAGATTGTACTTTAAAAAGAACTTCTTCCTAAAGGTGTCAACTAGATGATTTTTCTTAAACTTTTCTTAAACTCCCATATTTTTACATGTGAGAGTGAAAATCCCAGTTCTGGGCCTGGATTGAAGAACTGTGAAGCAGAGACCAAGACTTTCTAATAGAGCTTTTGAAACGATCTCTTTTACAACGTATTTTGTTTAGAGAGATGCAAGATTTCATTTTATACTTCAGTTTCCTTTATTAAACCATTTCATGACCCCATATAATTTGGGCCTCGGCTTATGGAAGAAAATCTTACAACGGATTGTAGTTTCAAAAATTTTTCTACCAAACTGAAGATAAAGCTATAAAATAAAGTAGAATTATTCTAGCTTGCCCAAACTGTGAACAAGGTGCCCTGTATTACATAAAGGTTAACCTCAAGGCAGCGTATAAAATGAATCAGTTTTGCTGAATTTAGAATTAATAGAGAACATCTGTTTTCCCACAGTTGAATGGTAACACATGCTGGCTGAGCACCATTGTGAAGCAAAACCATGTAAGACACCTACAGGCAAAACTGCAGAGGTTTTTAAATTCACGCATACAAGTAGTCTCATATGCTGAACACCGCTATTCTGTCATTTTCATTAATTTATGTAATCCAGTACCCTGGCCTGAGTTTTGTGTGTGGAAATGATGAAATTATATGTTTGACTTTGAGAAATGTAGAATCTAATGAAAATGACTGTGAAATCATATAATTCAGAAGCACAACGGCATTGGGGATGCTCAGTAATTTCTTTTTGTTACTCTTTACGTTAACATTCATTTTAGCAGCAGAGAGATTCTGGCATAATATATTCCAAATTGTCCACTAGAAGAAGTTGTGGTTATACTGAAAATCTTTTCAAGGAAACATAGCCTCCTTTTAGACAGTGCATCCCAGGAAAAAAATGTACTATCAGTATCCGCAACTACTTCTCGATTTTTGAAGGAGGTTTTGGATAAGATGACATACTTTAACTTTCATTCATTTTGTTTAATAAGCCAGCATAATTAATACACTGTAGATCTCCATAGTTCTAAGGGTACTACTGAGAAAAGAGCTGTAGAGAATAAAGTTTTCATTGGTAGAATAGTTTGCTTGAAACGTCCTTGTGAGCAAAGACCTTCAGTTTTCCTTCAGCCTCCTCCATTAGAGGTTCAAGGGTTCTGAAAAATTTCAGAAGAGCAAAGAGAAATTGCTTTTAAGGTTTATTTCCTGAGGAATACTTTTACGCTGAGGTTAGGGACCAGGAGGACAACACAGTAATATACCCTACGTGCACAGGTTTCTTTGGGGGGAGACAGAATATCTTAGAAGAGAAAGTGGAGATTTCTCCTTGAGCGTGTCCACATCCTACTGCAGTATAGAGTCAGGACATAATTTCAGTGTGTGGGGAATACTGAATCCAGAAATGTTTGTGAGTCTGGTTGGTTAGATACAGTCTTAAATTGAAGGAATGGTACCTGAAACAGTATTTCTCACATGGACTAGGAAGGAAATTACTATACCAGAAATCCCTTTGCCAATAGACAGTGCAGACAACTAAAGAGCTATGTGCATAGATGTAATTTAATATATATAATATTAATAATGTCAGAATCACACATATTCTTTACCTTCAACATAATGGAACATCTTTTCATTGCATGTATCTCCAGCTGCTGTAGGTCATGCTGGATCTTATCCGTCAAATGCAGAAGACCAAAGAAGTGTCTTTTATTTAACCAACCTGAAGGTTCACTGTTATATGTCTAAACTTCAAGTTTGTACTCATCCAGTTGAGCACATTGGCTCATACAATAATTGTGAATTAGACAAAAACACCCAGAAAAGATTCTGGACCAAGGACAACTACATCTTACCTCTTTTATACTTCTTACATAATAGGACATGAATCATATTTCACAAACAAATGTTTCTTTTCATTGGCTGTACCAGGAAGCCTAGAATGACCTGCTTATATATTGGTGTTTACAGTGACAGCAGAATTTTAGTTTAGAATGTAGCTTGGCGGCATTAGTCATTAAACTTTTGCTGGTGTATCCAAGCCACTTTACTCTCTATTAAATAAGAAAATAATTTGTTTGCCTAGTCCTATAATTTTGATCAATATCAATTTGTTGAGATTTCCTGGTTAAATTTAATTTCTGTCTTCTTAGTTTTGTTATACCCTCATACCAGTGTCTCCTGCTTTTTTAAAAACATCAATTATTTACTTTGTTTTTCTTCAGTTACATGATGTTATATACTGATCAGAGCTTCTGTTGCTATATTTTTCAAGTTTCAAAGTACATCAAATCTTCTGCTTTCATTTTCATCGGAGGACTTTCCTTATACTTGACTTATTTAGGATAACACTTCATTGGGATAATGTTTCAAGATAATTATGAGTCAGAAATTCTAGAGATGTTTTTTCCTTCAGTGGTACTTCTGTACAAGTCAGTTTGTAGACTCAAATGTGAAATTCTTGTCCTTCTTTGGTCTTTCTTACTAGGTACTTTAATGTGTCTTGTATTCCAAAATCTATTCAAGCACAATATTCTTTCATGGCTGCTTTCTCTTTTTCTTCTTTTACACATCACATATGAAAAGAAATAAATTGATTCTCACCGATTCTGAGCATTTGTCTCTTGAGAGATTGAAATCATAGCCTATTTATGGTTTCAGTAAATTAATTTAATACACCCCCTACTGTGAAGTTTACTATTCATTTTTACTATTAATTTCAGTTAACTAAGTCTCACATGCCGAGGTGAGCAAAGATATCTTAACCCTTAAATTTAAACAGACAACAATGGCCTAAGAAAAGACATAAAAATAATATCAAAGTGTGATGGCACGATGAAAATTATTACATCAAATTAAGTTCTTATGCAAATCTTCTGTATGTTCAGGGTTACATGGAGAAACCTGCTGATTACGTCAGTGCTAAAACACTGGAAATAAATAAAAAAACAAACAAACAAAAATCTTAAGTGAGGAAATATGTGAACAGGTCATTTTCTTGCTGCTTCTTAGAAGCCCCAGCATAGGCTAAATGGTCTGTGACTTCGATGCTTCATTATTCAGCAAAAGTGTGGATCTGGATCATCTTGTGCTAGAGTACACCATTGATCTTGCATCTTTTGGAAACATGAATGTTTTTGGAAACATTAGTATTCCAACTCTATAATGTCTTTCCTGGTCTGAACTCTAGTTTCACTTATGTCCCAAAGTCATAGGGCATCAACAAGGCTTTTCTTCTTAAGGTGCCTAGATAAATTCTAATACTGGAACCTTAGCTGATTTATAGTTCTACTACTTCAACTGATGAGCAAATCCATACTTTCTGATGTTTTACGTTAATGAAAGTCAGTGGGTGTCCCAGGATGCCAAGAAACAGTTGAAATAATTAGAGAGCAATTTCCACATGGTTCTCTTCCTCTCCACGGAGCATTCAACAGCATTTCCTTAAAGCATACATTTGCAAAAGAGAACATTGCTCTGCTAGGATTACAAAAATTGCTGGCTTTCACAAAACTCTAGAAATCCTAATATTTTCCATTTAAAGTTGGTTTGGATAACATATCAGTAATAGTGAGAGAGCGGTTGTCTTTTCCCATCTTTATCTTCCCCTACATGTATAATTTCCACAAAACCGTAATACAGAAATACCCTCTAATGCTTACTTACAGAACAGACATTCTTAATTCCAAAACTATTCCCATTTTTCCTGCATTTTTACTTTCGCAAAGCTGTAAATTATTTCAGAAGGAAAAATATCAACAAATTCCATGAGTAAACAGTTTTAGAGCTGCTTTGGGGCTTGAAGAGAATAGACAATTGTCCCAATTTCCCCTTTGGTGTGCCTCAAGCCTGTGTGAGATAAGATGTCACCAAATATGTAAGTACAGAGGAGGGAAGATCTCCTACCTTACCTCCTTCTTAAGTTCCCACAAGTCTATTGTAGACTCTGGTCATTGTATATCAATTAAGTCCAATTAATATGTAAAATAAATGCTGCTGGAAAAACAGAAAAAAACAGCAGAAGTTACAGAATAGTAAGAAATCACTATTTCATTGTCAGAAAAATATATTAGCATAAGATTCACTACAAGAACTGTGTCCTATCGTTATTGTCCTTGCCCTAGTAGAACATGGGTATTTGTTTATTTTTTTAGTTCATGATCTTGAATGGCTTTTCCTTCACATTGTACAAAACAATGATGTGGTAAAAAGTACTTGTGCAAACTCTTCGCTGACATGGTAATAGGCTTTGATTACATTCATGACCTCAAGAAGTGACTGTCCCATAAATGTCCCTGAATTTGTAACAACTTTTTTTTCTTTTCATACTGTAATATTTTTTTTCAGTGGCTGTTTATACCTGTAGTTTTCTGAACACTTATATATATTTAGAGTGCTTGCTTTCACTGCTCTCAAGTGCTCTGCTGTTTGCATTGTCCTGAGCTTCAGCAACATTATATGAAGAAGGCCTTCATTTGTTGTTGTTTTCCTGAGTGACTCATATTTTAACTCACTGTGTACTGCAGAAGCCAAGGACTGCTGTGTTTTACTCTGGAGCTCAATCTAGAGTGCAGTTGCATTTCAGCAAGTTATATGCAATGTCACACATACGGACTATAGGCACGCTACCAAGTTATGCCCAAACCTAGAATGTGACCCCTGAAAATCACAAGGGTGACAGATGTTTCCTAAGGTCATAAGAAATGTGCAGAATATCTGATACTTATAAAAGAAAACCAGAGAAGGAAAAAAGCAAGAGAGAAAGCTCTGGATCTTAATCATCCACGCTGTTTAATGGTTAGCTGGCTCCTCAGCTCTGCCTTTGAACTGCTGCTGCAGATACTTAAATCTACCACAAGGGTTAAATTAGCTCTGAGCAGCATGGATGTGAGCCAGTTGGTGTCATGTGGTCTTGATCTTTTACTTAGAAGAACAGAGGTTATCTTTTGTAATATTGGCATTGTTTATACTGTCATTAGGCTTGCTCTCTTGCTTAACAGGCTTTTTAGACAATGAATGAATGAAGAAAAAAGATGAATCTACAAAACTATTTTATACAAAGCATGAGGAAAGTTATGAGACACTATTTCCATTCACAGCATGTGTTTCAGCTTTGATTTAGAAAGGCCCTCAGGTACACACTTAACTTGAATCTTTCTGAAGTCAATATATTTACATGTGCATAACGTCTGTGGCTGTTACTTGTCAAAGTGTGTTTTCAGTGCATTTGAAAGAGGTATGCTAGTTAAAAAGAGAGCGATATCTACAGAAACATTACCAGTCGTGGCTGTCTCAGACCGACAACACCAACACAGCACAGAATGCATTTGCAGATGGCACGTGTTGTCCCCTAGGGATTATTGCTTAGAGAGCTAATGTCCCCGTTCTCTCCCAGAGGCTGCGGTATGTGCTTGAGCGGTATCTCCCAGAAGTGATTCATGCCATGGCAAAATCATATCCCCGATCGTGTGCTCCAGAGCTTAGTGCCACGCGAGGAGGCAGATGCAGCAACACCACTCCTTTCACACTGCGCTTCATGGAACTCACAGTGTCAGGCATGACATGCTGCAGCCTCTGTGTCCCTCTCAGTAAATTCCTATTTCAAAAGATAGATTTTTCCTAGACTGTTTCACTTTAGGAGTGCTCTAATCAGATCGCTTACTTTTTGTATCCAAAGTTTAAATCACCTTAAACCTGTTAAAATTCACGTTAGACACCTGAATTTTACCACATCTTTCCCCTTGCCTAGTGCTTGTCTCAGACACAGCTGGGTGAGTATGTGGTAAGGGCACGGGAGCTTCTTGAGACTGAATATTGCTTCATGCTTCAATATATGAACCGCTTTATTAATAACCCGAGGAAATTACATCTGGTGAATCTCTGTTAATGGCATTAGTGAGAGGTTAATTTGCCATTGTAATTTTCACTCGGGTCTTATTGAAATCAGCACAGAAAAGAGTCCTGTTGTTTAGCACTGCTTTGAACATCTTTGCTGAAGAATTAAGGCAAAGCCTTTCCTTCCCACCCTGATTTGTTTTTGCTGTGGGAGGAGTAGGGACATTTATTTCGATCCATGGAGGTCACTGCTCTAGAAAGCTACAAAAGAGCATTTCATCAAAGAAAACAAAGATACTTGTAGAAGCAACAGTGAAATTAGATAACCTTTTAATCTATTTATCAAAGGGCCCGCAGTTCCATTTCAAGGCAGGTGAAGGAATACTTATTGAACCCAGAAAATGAATCTACCTCCACAGAACTGAGATAACCGAAAAAGGAGAAAGAAATCAGCCAAAACCGTTAGCACCTGCCAACTCTTATTAAGAGATTAGAGTGCTTAAAAAGACAGAGAGCAGCTCAATATTTCCTTTTAAGTTTCTCTTGGCTGATTTCTCATGCGTGCTGCTGTGCACCACAGTGAAACAAACAGGCCTTATTTCAGCTCCTCAGAGCTGTGAAAGCACTTTATGACATAAATAGCAAGTAGCTTCTCTTCAGACTTTATAAGATTTCTCTAAGCAATCTATCTGTGCCCAAATGACTGACGCTTAGGAAACTGAGTGAGGCTAAGATCTGGCAAGAAACTTATTTTCACAATGTGACAGTGGAGTTACTTTACACGTGAATGGCAAGAGATTTAGGAGTTGTTCTGAGTTACACCGTAATGTCCTACAGTTTCAACAAGTTTCCTCTTTAATCGGTGGAAAACCTGGTTTACAAATAGGCTTCTTGTGAAACGGTGATGAAAGCAGCACTGCTAGTCACGCTGATCAGAGAGCATAAATCACAGTGAAGCTGACAGGAATACCGACACACTCTTTAAAATGGACAGAGCTATTCCTGACACAAATGGGTGGCCCACTCCACCTCTGAAACCCGAAAGCTTGCAGAAGAAAAGCCTGAGGTCTGCAGCTGGCAGTGTGTGGGCCACATGCTGCCTATGAGGGGACACTCAGGTGGCCCGTTGCGGTTGCTGCTTCATCACCCTTCAATTTAATCAGAAGCTAGACCAAACAGGGCTCAGGGGATACACAACCCAGGGAAAACTGCCAGGTTACCTAAAGAAGGGGGTTAGTGCTCTGAGCTGCCTGGCGGCACTCAATTTATCCCTGGTGGGGCGGGGAGGGGGATTTAAGGGAAGCAGTGCCCCCAAATAACAGAAAAGTGGGGTTTGCAGCCCTCTGATAGCACCCATGGATGGGATGGGACTGGGCAAACCTGCAGGGCTGTCATCCTTAGATGGGCAGGGAGATATCAATGTTTTCTTCCCCCAATTCCTCCCCCTTGCCAGAAGCCAGGCACCCAGGAACACCTCCTGGCTTCCACTGGTTGGGCTCACATGACCAGTCCTAACCTTTATTACATTTGGCCTATTTAGAAAATAAATAGCTGCTGAACCTAGGTGATAGTGATATCCCTAAACAGCTCTTCCTTCCACCTCCTGATATTTTTACAGCGTTTGTATTTTTTTAACTCTGAAACTACATAAATTGTTCAGTTTTACTTGAAAGCACTGATAATAAATGCAGAATCTGTAAGATTCTGAGTGACCAGAGGTCATGTCCAGGTATAAAACACACTTTCACAGAAAATGTAGTTGAAAGAAAAATAAAGGATACAGTGCAAACAGAACTCCTCTGCAGAGAAATAATAATATATAAAAAAAGGAAATGTCTTGAGGCATCCTAACAGTACTGGGAGCTGAAAGTAATCCATTGTGGTCAAATTAAGATACAAGTGTAAAAACAGATTTGGTATAGATGGCATATATGACACAGATTAGCTTCAGTTTGTCTCCCCAGTTCCTGTTCTATACTTTGAAGCTGTAGTACAAAAGAAGATTTAACTCTCAGCTTTCTCACTGCTCCTTTAGGGCTGAGATAAGCCAAAGTATAGGACGCTTTAGGAGAAATAGTGAACATGACCTTCTTCAGAATGGTGACAGCACAAGGGACAAAGGAAAACATTTAGCAACTGCATGTCTCCGGAATGCATTTACGCAAACGTCCCTTTGCACACTCTGAAAAATTATTTGAATATATTGTATAATGATACTGCACATTCCTTGTAGGAATGTAAAAGCTTGACTACAAACATGAGAATCAGCCCCTTTGGTTCAGGCCTGTTCAATGAGAAGATATAGATCAGCACCGGGATGTGTGTTTCGATCCCATGTTTGGATAATGGCCAGGATACAATGCAGTCCTCAAAGCCAAACAATAATACCTTATTTATTTCCTGGCATGTCTCATTCTTTATTTAAAGCAAACCCATGTTTTACCACAAAAATAATTTACAAATAAGCACTAATTTAACATACATTATTGATCCAAGCTCCAAAAGGATTTAGTGAATTTCTCTAAATTTGCTTTCAATCACCTTGTGCTCATTTTAATTAATTGTATGCCCTCAGCACTTTTGTCTTTAATTAAAATACGGCAGAGATTCTGCTTTAAAATCTTTCCTTATCTTTTACACGCTTATTTATGGAAAAGCTTTTGTGAGCAGATATGGAGCAGTTCAGTTGCCATGAATGAAGTAGAAATAGGTCCCTTCTCTGTGTGTATAGGTATTACTTTAATGGATTAATATTAGGCTCCCATATTTACATTTATTGACCTTTTACTCTCTACTACTGTTTACATATTTGTCAAACATTTTTCATGCCTCCCTGTGGGTGGTGAGAGCTACCCAGTGTTGACAGTGCCTTTGAGAACTGTGAATTTAGAAGTATAACGTATCTATAATGAGCTGCACTGTGCTGCAAATTATTAACATCAAACAGTTATCATTAACTTCTGTGATGGAATTGTGCTTTAAAGTAACAGCATGATACAACTCATGATTCTTAGTAACAAATTTTTATACTTGCTTGTCTTTTGCTGCTGCTGGTTTCTCCGCTCTTCAGAAACTTTCTTAACTTGAAGATTTTCCTTCATCTTTCTACAGAAATAGAGGAGAAACAGGTTTTGGAAAAGACACATCTTGTGACAGTTGCCATATCTTAAAATTTCTATCAAAATTCACAAAATGTAATGCTTTATTTGAAATCTGAAATTATACTGGTGTAAGATTAATCAAATCTTTTACTAGATAAGAATCTCCTCGCTACAGAAGAGTTTAATGAATTTGTTTAAATTTCCTTTCCATCACCTCAAACTCTTTTTTAACAATAAACTTATATGAATTCAACTCTTTTTTTATCAGTATGTAAGGAAGAAAAATTATTATTTTTTTAAGATTTCTGAAAAATCTAAGAAGAAAACTGATAGATCAGAACAAATGTTTATCAAATCTCAAACACTTTCTCTGAGTGTGACTACTAATTGATATGTAGGAAAGAGTAAAGATCGAGTGATAACATCTCTGATGTTTAGAGAGTCTAGTAGCAATCTAACAGTATCTACAGGGAGGTCATTGAGAAGACAGATCCAGGCTTTTCACAGCAAGAAGATAAAAGACGTAACTTAAAACAAAAGAGGTTCCAAAAGATTATCATATCAGAAAATACCTTTCCCCCATAAGGACCATCAGCAGTGGGACAGGGAGGTTGCGTAAGCTCCATCCTTGGGGGGGGTCAAGACAAAGCCCTAAGTAACCTGCCCTCATCTCACAGGTGTCCCTACTTGGATCAGAGGGCTCCTCTAGATATGTCCTGAGATCTTTTCCTACCTGGATTATCCAGTGATCCTAGTCCATGACTCTCTGGATGTGCTTCGACATCACCGTATCATATAATCTTTAGAGACTATTTCTTCAATGAAAGCATCTTTTCATTCAGTAGTTCCATTATACTTTTTGCTCACAAAAGCTGTTGTTAAAACCAGTTCCTCAGTCTGATTCTTCCTTTTGTGAAGATGAATCCTGAATACACTGTTCTATAAGAGTACATGATAATTAATCTAGCTTTGTGATTTTGTTAGTCTCAATCCTGGGGTTTTGAGTGTTTGGAATAGGTAATGTTAAAACATGATCTTGCATATACTTAAAGACACACCACTCCATGATAGCATTGTCTTTTATTAAATAGAAAAAATATAAATAAATAAATTAAATTAAATTAATAAAATTAATAAAATAAATTCAGTGATTTGCTTTGTCATCCAGTAATCCAAAAGATTAAATAATAATGTCTGCAGAATCTTCAAAAAGTATAAAAGAATTTAAAATTAGTAAAAAGTTGATGAATACAGGTAAAGCAATTAATCATATATAAAAATAAAAACATTGTTCTTGACTTTTCTTTAACTTTTCCTAGCAATTTTTCTTGTGTGATTAGTTCCCATCTCTCCTTCCATGTGTCTTTGTTTATAGACTCTTTTGCCATGAGTAAGAACAGGATGAATGAATGAATTTCCCAATAAAATAATGAGAGACACATTCGTCATTTCATTGAAATTCATACTTGTCTTTGCCTGTCCTTCAGGAAAAAAAAAATAATTAATCAGCTGTCTTCATTATAAGATTTGTCAGCATGATAGGGCTAATATTAATGCATTTTAAATTGAAAATAAATAGCAGGGTTGACATTTATATACAATGCTAGAATGTGACAGGGTACTGTATGCTGTGATGTGTGTCATTGGCTGATGCAGACTGAACACATTATCCCCACCATTCTTTCTGTGCATAAATCAGTGTAATTATTTAATCTTTAATTTTAAACAATTCACTTTGGTCTAGCTCCAGCATTTTATTGTACAGGAGTAAGATGGACAGCAGAAATAGTTCTGCATCTCACAAAGAGGACTTCCTGATGGGGGAAAATATACAGCACATTTTGACAAGAAATTACTTTGCACAGTTTGTCACAAAGTCCTTGGCCTGTCTTTTGGCAGGTCACGTTCAATTCAAAAACAGAATTGGCTGCCAAAAAAGTTGTTCTTGATTTTGTGGCTATCGCACTTCATGGAATTAGAGTTTACCAGTAATATTGGTACTGGCCAAATTTTAACACATTTTTGAGCTGTTTAGCAGGTTATATTCACAGACAAAAAGTATGCATCCACTTCTCTCCCCTGTGTCCAGACCTAAATCCACAGAGCACAAAGTCTACTTGCTCATATGGGTGCATGCTCTTTAACAGAACAATCATATTAAAAAGAAAAAAAAAAAAGCAAGCACCACATTTCACAATGGCTAGTTTTCCCTACCATAAGCTTCTTTTTTAGGGAGAGTGCCACATTTCCTAAATAGAGACATCTCAATGCATTCTGTGATTCATTCACTCCATGATCCGTGGATGTAAGGCAAGACTCCCCAGTAAACTCAATGTTAATAAACTTCCTTTACTTATTTGGGTCTATTTCCTATCTTTAGAATTAGCAGCAGTTTATCAATAGAAAGTGAATTATTTATATCCCCTAATATAGGAGTCCAGGAGGATAATCTCTCTAAATCTCTGCACCCCTAGGGTAGACAGGTGAGCTCTTTCAGCAAGTGAGTCGTAGTTGGAGTCAATGTGTCTCCATTGATTATACAGAAACCACAGAAAAAGACGACCCTGGCACCTGAAGTGCCCAATTAGTAATGCTTCATTAACATTTAAACAGATATAATCTTCCTCCATGTAATACAAGTACAGCCTTGCTTGAGCTAAGAGTAAGACTTCCTTTTAAAAACTGAAGGCATAAATTCCACCAAGTTTTCTTTCCCACAGCTAAACCACAGCCTAGGATATTTGATGCTCATAGGTGTTTGAGACAGCAACCTTTCACAAAGCATATCAAGAGAGATTAATGAAAAAGAATTTAATCATATTTGACAAAACAAATCCAAAGTGAGAGAGTAAAAAATTTTGTAGAGACTTAAATAACTAATGCTTTAAATTATCATACCAAAAAAACAAAGTCTGTTTTGTTGATCTTTACTTCTGGTTGGAGTATTTTAGACAATAGAAGTTAGGTGACATCAAAGGGGGTGGAATGGAGGTAGGAAACTCTCTATATTTTGGACTTATTCTTGCAAGGAATTGAACATAACTGCAGGGAGAGAGAGAGAAGTCCTCACATATGCTGCTATATTTCTTAGGTGTCCTCAGCCCCTTCTTTCTCCTTGTGTCTTGTATCCCTCTGTCTAACTCCGTTAACAGAACATACCTTTAAAAAAAAATATTAAAAATTAACTCCTGGTCTTGACAACTACATGTTTGGATTCAGTTCAGAAAAGGCCCTTCACAAACCAACCCGTACAGGATTTGCAGATCCTACTTATTATTCAGTTCGCAATAGCTCATACAAACTCCTGACATCAGAGACTATTTTAATGACATAAAAAACAGTGGTCAGAACAGTGGGGTTAACAAGTTTTCTTTCCGAAGTGTATCCTGGGATCCTTAATGTACACCTAGACAAGTGAGCTGTTGTACTGGCGGAAGGCTTCAGAACTTTCCATCTCATATTTCATACCACGCTGAGTGGCAAAAGTACAGTGATTCAGTATTCACACCAGACAGAAAACCATATGGAAGGACATATGGAGTCTTAAACTCTGACCAGGTTCTATGGCCGACTCCTCTCTTGCAGCCTTGGGGTCTTCCACAGAGACACATGCCCATCTCTTCAAGCCGGTTTGAACCATGACTCTTTCCCTCTACTCTGCTCATGTTCTGAGCTTTTCCTCTCCCTCAAAAACACATGAATATTCTGGCCCCATATCATTCTTTGATATTCCAAACCATAATTTCCCACAAACAGGATTTTCATGAAGGTATATTAATGCAGAAGCTATTTCCTTAAATATTGTTCCTGTTATTGCATATCGAAAGAGCACGGAGATACAATATGGGACAGAATTGCTCTGTGAAAGGCGTGAGAAAATAGTGCATAAATGCCTTTAATGCGGATAACACAGGAACAGCAGGGAAGAGTGTAGTTCCTGTTCTGGTAACCTCCAAGAGAATGGTTTACTAAGAAATCTTCTCAGAATAAATTATCATGATTCTCCAAATGAGGCTGAGCTGCAGAACTCAGTTCACAATCAACTCTGGTAACAACACAATGTAATACCACAGATCATTGCATAATGTGGCTGCATGGATGGAACTGCTTGTTTATTTGAAGAGTAACAGGTCTGGAGACAAATATAGTGGAAAAATTCTTATTTAGCATCACAGAGGCAGTTTTTTATTACAATGTCGAGACCACAGCAACAGTAACAAAACAGGTATATTCACGAACAACAGAACCATTGAAGCCTAGTTTCATATCTTGGGTTAAACTCCTGGATGGCATCTTTCATGTTTCATAAGGATTAAGTTTGTAGTTTGACCTCTCAGTTGTATTTCTTTAGTGTATTCAGTCATCTACTTTTACAAACTTGTGGGAATTCAGTATCTCTGGGGCTTCTATCTTTGGTGACCATTTTTCCTGCATCATTTTAACTATGTCAATGTTGCTTTCTATCTAAGAAAACAGGAATCATCCATTCAGTTGCAGTCAATGAGCTCTGTGGTGTTTTAACACCCATGAAGATGACATGACTGAAAAGAGATTTTATTTTTAAAACTTCAATCCTAGACTTGTCAGTAGTCTGCTTTAGTGCTGGATTTTCCCTGTTGCAGTTAATTCCTAAATAGCGTGACTGGGTTGTGATTCTGACCAGGAATTGTGGCCCCTAGACAAAGTTGTGAACAACCAGTAATTAAATGAGAGTGCATTTAGTGCCAGTGAACAAGTAAAAGAAAAGAAAGCAAAATACGAATTTAAAAAAAAATAATTCAAGTAACACAGCATGGTTGGGAACTAATTTAGTGTAAATAATTCATTAAGAAGTAAAAAAGTAGACAGGGGAGATTTGCTGAGTTTCCAAGCAGCTAGTTAGCATTCATGAAAGTGGATCTTTAGGAATTATCATGTCACACAGCTAGTTCATAGCCTAGATGAAGGATTCTGTATGTCAATCAGTGGAACTGTAATCACCCCGAAACAGAGATGTCTAAGGCTGGTTTCTGAGATTAATCAACTTTGAAGGAATTTAGAACATTAAAGGCAAAGGAGCACTTGCCATTGTAAAGAACATTATTAGTAAGGGTGAGATTCCCAGCATGAAAAAGAGCAGCTGATCACAGAAAAAATATGGATTTGGTTCTGTTCTCTTCTCCCATCCTATATTCCACAAAATACCATTGTATACAGCACAGGTTGACAGACTATGCTGCCAGTGCTGACTCTCCAAAATGTCTTTGATATTCATAAAAACAGCATGTTCATTTAAAAAAAAAGAATAAAACCTGTCAATATGGGAAGAAATACAGCTTCATAAAAGGATAATTAACTAGGTCACAGGCTAACAAAGAAAGATCTGCAATTATTATGTTGAGTGCATTTAGCAAAGAGGCATTTTGACAAAACGTCACAGCAGAGCTTCCAGACATAACAGGGTTTGATTAAGGAACAAAAATCATCACAAATGACAGTGAAAACTCAAATATAGCTATGTGTTCAAAAGTTTTAAAGTATCTAAAGTTCCAAACAGAAATTTAAAGATCAAAAATAACCTGTGGTCTAATTTTAACTAAAGAGTTGTTAATACCTTTAGCAAGATAAGTAAATAAATAAATAAATACAAAACCCAATCATTTATTGCTATTAAACCACTTTGATTACATTTTGTATGGATTCTTGCATTTTTTTTTCTTCTTCAGTCATTTATTGCTATTAAACCACTTTGATTACATTTTGTATGGATTCTTGCATTTTTTTTTTCTTCTTCAGTCATTCCTGGGTGAATGTCATACAGGAAACATGTAGGAACACAAGCCATCTAAAGGTGCAGGTTTAGATTCCGCAGCCACATTCTTACACATTGTTTCCATGATGACTGCAAGTCAACATAACTACAGGCTGTTGTTAACGTAGTTGAACCTCCCACCTCTTTATGCTAGATACATATTCCTGCTATCACTCTTGTATTGGCAATAATACTAGTGCAGCCCTATGTTAAGGCATTTGTACTTACTTTAGGAGGGCTACTGCGCTAGATACTTAAAATGCAGCTGTACACATGGTGGCTTGGGTACCTTATAGTGCTAACAGAAAGAGCAGTAGTTTAAATATAAACAAAATCTTTAAGAAAATCTCTCACGTTCAGGTATAATGATTAGGAAATATCTGTGCTGTTGCTTATTCTCAATTTTCTGGCATCTTCCTGTGCAAGGTGTCTTGCTGACTACTGTGGAAACAAGATTGTGGATGGGATGGTTTACTGATAAAGTCTTGCAAGTGACAGTTGTCCTGTGGACAACTACTAATTTCAGTGGGCACAACTAGTGACAAGTGATAGGATGAGAGGAAATGGGTTCAAGTTAAGCCAGGTGAGGTTTAGGTTGGATATTAGGAAAAATTTCTTCACTGAAAGGGTTATCCAATATTGCAATAGGCTGCCCAGGGAGGTGGTGGATTCGCCATCCCTGGAGGTGTTTAAAAAAAGGGTAGACATGGTACTCGGGGATATGGTTTAGAAGTGGTTTTGTCAGGTTAGGTTAGTGGTTGGACTTGATGATCTTAAAGGTCCCTTCCAACCTTAACGATTCTATGATTCTATGTGCCAGTTTCACTGATGTATGCCCAAAGCACATGACAGATTCAGAAGGCTTCATGAGCTTCTGCTCCTTATTGACCAAGCACTGGATACTCATATTTGTCTCCAAAGACAATGCCTTTATATATGCAAAGGTGAGAAATGCCTACAGGTTCTTCAAGGAGAGAGCCACTACACTTACACAAAGTATCTAAGGTGTGCATAGTTTTGCTCCCTAAAGGTCTTCAAAAGTCTTTTTTCTTCTATTAACTGTAGAAAGAAACCTATATCCTTCCTTACCTTAGAAAGATCATTTTCTGAATCTTACTTGCTTGTTCTCAAGAAAGGTATGAGAGGCAAGTCTAAGCATTACACGGAAAAATATTTCCCTCTATTATTTCAGAAGTGAGACTTTTCAGTTTTGTTATTTCTTTGCCACCTGGTTCTGGGACATAAAAAAAAAGAGATCAAAAAATTGTCCTTCTTCTGTGCAACACTCATCATTTTATAGATCTTTCCCTGTCACTATCTGCTTTCTGAAGTTTCATAACTCGATCTTTCAGTCTTTCTTCAGAGGTCCCAGTGGTGAAAACGCTGTCCGCTTTTTCTCCAATTTTGTGACTCCCTTTCGAGGTGGGATTATCTGTTTTTGGGTAGAGTATTCCAGGTGTGAGTGTGGCATTGGTTATGCAGGAGACAGTTTCTACCTCATTTCCCAGCATTTATGCATTTGGTTGTTGTCTTTTCTGGTTGTAACTGCACAGAACTCACTGAACAGCAACACCCAGATTATTTTCCTGGACTCGCGTACTAAACGTAAAATCCCTTGTGGTATAGAAGTAGTTCAAATTTTCTTCACAAAATTTCATTTCTTTCAATTCTTCAGCACTGAACTTCACTCTTTGTTCTGCAAGTTTTCAGTTCAGCTGAACTTTAATTTCTTTTTTTGGACTTGATTAATTTTTTTTCTTTCTGTACACTCGCTTTGTTGTTGTTTCGCCCTCTTTCTAGTGTATTACTACATTGCTAAGCAAAACATAGCATATATGAAAACCTGAGACACCCTGCTTTTAACCTTTTGTACTGATGAAAATAGATTATTTTTTTCCTTCCTTTGTTTCCCCTTACCCAGTTCTTATACGTGACTCTATACTACTCCCAAACAATAATAATTTAATTTGTTTACTACCTTTTTTAGAGACCTTGTTAATGGATTTTTGAAGGGCTAAATAAATTGTCACCAGGATCCCATTTTCATTTTTATGCTTTGGAGGAATTCTAAGTAATTAGAGAGAATTTAGCTTGGCAGAAATCTGGCTGGTTAGCCTTTCTCATATCACCATTTACACTTTGTTTTATTATTCCACTTTTAAATATTGTTTTAACCAACTTATTAGCTTCCAAATGTGTTTGTGGCTTACTTGTCAGAGAGTCTCTGGATGACTCAGGGTATCATTCTGAAATATAAAGTAGAATATTTTCTACTTACAACCCATCTAATCTATCAACTTTTCTTAATGACAGACTGTACAGTTTTTGGTAGTTGGTCTGGTGTTTTATTCTCAGACTCTTTGGTAGTCTTCCAACATTGTCTTTTATTTGCCGAACAAGCTATAGCAACAACAAATGAAAGTAAATTTGAAGGGCAAAGCCATGCATCTCGATATTTTCCCTGATGTTACTGACCTATGCAAATTGTTAGATGTGTCAGCAGATAGTAGCATTCAGACTTGACCCCATGCAGCAGATGAGGAAAACTGCAATGAAGTAAATATTTGAAAAGCTGAGAGAAAAAAACACTTTTGTTCAAAGAGAAAAAGTACCCTTTACAACAGCTTGCAGAAATGCCAGTTTTGCCTAACTCAGGCAATCCTCAGTGAAAAGAAAGAGGGGACAAACATGGTATTGTGATGGCAAAGTTAAATAGACATAATGTGGTAGTGAAATAGTGCATTCATTACAAGCTCATCTTTCATTTGTGTGTAACTCTTCTACAATATCACTGTGGAAAACACAGTATCTTTTTGGATATCATTATTGCATACCCATCAGCAAAGGAATAAAAATGAAATATGAAAAATGCTGAGCTCAAAATCCCCTGATTCTCCCTAAGATGGCATCACACCTAACAGGATGCCTCTAAAGGCAAATTTTAGCTGTAAGTATATTGATATTAATGTCTAATGTATAACAATATAGAAGTTTAAGCAAAATTCCTGAAATTGGGATAGCATCATATAATCCAACAGGATCAAATAGAAAGACTTTTATAGCAAGCACGGCATGTTATGATATAGTGGTTTATTCAGTTTCCCACAAAGATACTGCGTCAAGCAGTCAAAGCATTTTGATATTTCAAATAAAACCATATATTTCATATTTGATAATATTAAAGATGACAGAAATCTGGCAGAAGAAAAAGAAGGGATATTTCTTTTTATTGAGACAACTGCTAGTACAGCCACTCACAGAGTAGCATCACACTCATCATACGATTAGATAAAGATTTTTCTTTGTTAGTTGAAAATTGTACCTAATATGACCTGTCTTTAATTTCCACCTCAGCTAGCCCCAAGACTCTAGCATAAACCAAAAAACTTTTTCCCTGAACTAGGTTTGCTGAATCGATCCCAGTATTAGGCACTTTGAAGATGTCACATGCATTGTATATGTATTATTGTATATTGTATATCTATTATTAAAATCAGATATTTTTTCTGCAGAAGTGTATAGTAATGCTGGAACCAGGCCCTTTTGGGCCGGAATCACTGAGACATTCCTGGGTCTTCTCTGGAAACTCCGTAAGCACAACAATATTTGGAGGAATTTGACCTGTTTTTTCTTTTCAAAACTGCCAGGCATCCAGACATGAGAACATGTTAGACTACTGCTAACATAGAAAAGGATTGGGAAAACTAAATGAGTATTTGCATTTTGGAAATGTAGGATAAGAAAGGGGCGGGGGAAGAAGGGAAATAGATAGGAAGTGAAAAGAACTGTATTATTCACATTATCTTGACAACTGACTGAAGCAAGCGTGCTCCACATAAACCAACTAGACTCTATCAGAAAGTCTAGTGAAATTCTTTGTTTCAGAGATACTAAAACTTAATGTTTTTATTTGCTTCCTTTACTTAACAGCTTTGAAGCCTGCACCCATGACTTGCTTGTGGTCACACTGTTGAGCAATCAGTGAATGACTTTGCAGTCTATGAGCTCTTCAAGACTGCGGACCATCACTAGCAGTAGCTGATGGCTGTGCAGTAATCCCACCATCCTAAAGCTCTTGAGGCTTATTTTCTACTACCGTGTCTCAAATCTCATGCCCTGATACTCAAGTTTTCTCAAAGTGATACCTATCTCATACTCTCCTGAGCATAGCCAGATGGAGCCCCTCTTCCACTCTGTATGAGACATGACCATTGGTCTGGCACACAAAATTAGGCAGAAGCCACAGATCTGTTTTGTCTCCAATGGAACTGCAATTCAATATCCCATATTTCTGTTTGTTCCTTCAAATTGACCAATAATCAAGATTAAGTGGCTTAAAGTGATAAAGACCCTTTACAAGCTCAGGAGATATAAAAGATGTAATAGATTTTAAGTGGTAACACCTGATAAATCTAGGTACTTGAATAAGTATTTCTCATGTTAATAGTGTGTGAAAAAATCCACTTTAATATCTGAATTCCAGCAAGAATAGCTGGCAACAATCTCTGCTTTCAACGTTGCTTTTAATGGTGGACAATTTACTGGACAAATATTTAATTTTGTGTTCAACTGAATCAGCCATCTCTGTGTCACGTATGGCATAGTGTATGATGTTAGCGGCTGAATAATTGGATAGGGTCTTAAATATCTTTAATTTGTTTTACTTATCTTTATACATGTGTGAATGTAGTAGAAATGCTTGAAAATACAGTTCAAATTCTCTCCAAAGTAAAACCAGGATTGGGAAGGTTAATACATAAAAAAATTTCAAAGACAGACAATGAACTATCAGCCTGCTGCTGAAGTATAAACTCAAGGGGCATCATGTGTTTTGTGTGCTGGTAAACACCATGGACACTAGCTTTCAAGGGATTTCTCAAAATACATTATGGTGAGATTATATGGAGAAAACAGAAAACTTAAAAAAAGGAAAAAAAAGTAACGCAGACTTCCTAAGGTGGTTAAAAGCTGTGGGCCAAACTGCAGACAGTCTGCACAGATCCTTGATGCTTCTAACTCTTCTGCGAAATGAGAGGTGAGAAGATTGTGTAGCAGTCTCTATGCTGGTTATCACCAGATTGACAGGTAATGGCAAAAGGTATGTGCAAGAAGTTGTTCTGTAGCTCTGTAATCTCCTGTGACAACAAGCTTGATTCTGCTGTGGCAAATGTCTAGTCCCTTGCAGACCCACACCACACTGGGGAAACTCCTCCCCTGGGACATCTGCTCTTGGGTGAGCTTATTGTTGAGCTTATTGCTGAACTTCTGGGAAAGATTACTGTGGTCTCCCAGAAAATGTGATTTTTCAAATGCATGATCACGAGCTGATGTCCAGGCTCTGACTGCAACATCAGCTATATCCCCATATATATCATCCAATATGTATCTCTATCCAGGCAAGGTTTGGCTATGGGCTCAAACCAGCTTTTGGTGCAGATGTGTGGCCTCTGATCAGAGCTGTGTGAGAAAGAAACTGTGAGGAGGGACCTTGTCTCCTTCCTTTGGGACCTGCTTTTAAGTTCAAGTACTCACCCTTTTTGGATGTCTGGATGTCTCACTTCAGTGTCATAACAACAGCGCACAACTCTGAGGTCTTCATGTCAATCCATACATTATGTGTAAGGAGGAGAGGTAGCACAACTTGAGGACATTGAGTGTAGCAATGTAGAATAGTGCAGTTGCATCCCCAGCCCTGTTCCTGCATTCAAAAATGCCTAGAGAAAAGAGTAAGGCAAATATGCTTTGTCTCTAGATAGGTTGCAGCACAATAATGTACTTCTAATCAATTTCAAATGACCATGATTAAAATAAACGTGTCAGTGATATAAATGACCATCTTTAATAGAGTGTACACTATGACTGGCTCCTTCCATTGTTAGGAGTTCTGGGGTATTCTTGCTTTTTGAATGGATTTCAGGTTCTAAAATATTTGTCTTATCTCTGGTGCCTTGATTTTCTTAGTTCTTCTGGATTCATTGGCTCTTTGTCTTTTGCCTTTGACATCGTATTTACTGAATTTTCAAAAGCTTGTTTGGATTTATAGAATCATAGAATGGTTTGGGTTGGAAAGGACCTTAAAGATCATCTAGTTCCAAGCCCGCTGCCATGGGCAGGGACACCTCCCACTATATCAGGCTGCTCAAAGCCCCATCCAGTCTAGTCTTGAACGCTTCCAGGGATGTGACCTCCACAACTTCCCTGTGCAACCTATTCCAGTGACTCACCACCCTCAGAGTGAAAAATTCCTTACTGATACCTAATCTAAATCTACCCTCTTTAGACAGAACATTTTTCAGTCTGCATGGTCAAGATGAAAATAAAACATTGAAATTGAATAAGTCTTATCCTTAATGAGATTATAATTCCAAATGGAAAGAGAAATTCAAGGCACAGAAAACTATTTCTCTGTCTATGTTTATGTCAGCCTTTGACAAGTCCCCTCATCTGCCAGGAATCTGCAACAGCTGTTGTAAGTTGGTTGGAGGCCTCCTGGGCCCATAAAGGGTTGTCTCTTCCAAACAACACTGGAGCTTTGTAGGCAGAAAAAAATCACGTCCTTAATTTGAGGAAGCAGAGGATATAAAAAGAAAGACTGTCCTGGCCTCCTGCATACACTGATAGCAGTATCAATCTTCTGAATAATGCCATGTTGAGCTGATTTATCTAGACTACCATCACTTTAAAAGTGATGGAGGGCAGAGTTGAACACAAAGACCTTACAGCCTTGACGGGTCGCTTGGTTCATGATTTCAGATGTATTTTTAGAATAGACTGTAAAACTTTAAAGCAGGCCCCTGCCCACTGTGAAGTGACTCGAAGTCAGTGGTCCTAAGACCTTCCAGGGGAGCTGATCTGACAATTTAAGGATTATTCATTTGTTTTATTTTAATCATTTGAACATTTTAATACAGTGTCTTATTAGATGAAGTACTATCAAGCTCAAAAAATCAAAGGCCAGTGCCCCCTTTTTACTTTTTACCAGACTACTTATTTCTGTAATGAGTTATTTAATTTTCAATTTCCTTTACACTCACTCAAAGGGATGTTTATGATCTTCAAAAGAAAGTTTCTTTACAATATTAAGTAAGAGCTAAAACTGAATTCTAATACAGATGATGAGTTCAGGTTTTAGGGTATTATAAAAAAAACAGTTAAGTTAATCATTATGATGACCCCAGTTGATTTAGTGGTTAATCACCATCCAAAGATAGGGCTGGTGGATCTGGTTTTGCACAGCATCTATTACTTGCAGAAGCTTAATTTATTTTAGCAAATAGGAACAATATAGAGCTCTTCTATATCTGTGTCTAATTTCTCTTTAAGATTACCAAAGTGACAGTGAGACATTGATGCCATCTCCTCTGCAGTAATTTCTCCATAATCAAAGAAGTTTATTTGTATTAGGAGCTGGCATATTTACATCTTACTGGTTGCCTTTCCCAATATAAACAACAAAGATGAAAGCAGAGCAGCTTGTAGTTCCTCTCATTTGTATTTGGTTAAAAGAAATCTTGTTATATAGTATATGAACTGAAGCTAGAATCAACAATGTACTGGCAAATAAATTTCAACCTTAGTCTACCTTTTCTGTATCTTCAAATAAAACGACATCTGTGTCTTCCAGATGAAATTATTTGTATAATAAGTAAGATAGGGAAAGACACATGTTTACCTATTTAATTTACCATCATTTAGGAAACACTAAAATTTTTTGTCTCTTAATACAATAATTTACATTCACTGGCATCAAGATCTTCTCAATAAATATTAAAATCTTTATATTATGATATGCCAGCCATGCAGATTCAGAAAGTATTCATTGTAATCAAATATAAATAATATCTAAGGTTAAAATAACCACCAAATAGATGTGTTTGGTCCCAAATTACTGTAAATTTCAGGCATAAATTTCCATAATATGAAACAGACATTCTCATTTCCCAGTGCAACATTTTAACCCAAGGAATTTTAAAAATGCACATAGAATGGAATAACTGGAAAATATATTATTTGTTCTATAGGAAGCTCAGATTCTTAATTTGTGTTCATTCTGGATCAAATTGAAAAAAATAGAATTACACAGAAGAAAAAAAAAGGTGGGGGTGGGTGTGTATGGGTGTGTTTATGTGCATGTACAGAGCAACTTCTCTACAAAGCAGAACAGTCAATCGCAATGTAATAAAACACAAAATAGTGTGATGAGTATTTAAATGAATGTTTTACGAGCAACATTTGCCTGTATAAACAGAATCATAGGATGGTTTATGTTGGAAGGGACCTTAAAGATCATCTATTCCCCCCCCCCCTGCCATAGGCAGGGACTCCTCCCACTAGACCAGGTTGCTCAAAGCCCCATCCAGCCTGGCCTTGAACACCTCCAGGGATGCGGCATCCACAGCTTCTCTGGGCAACCTGTTCCAGTGCCTCACCACCCTCATAGTGAAAAATTTCTTCCTAATATGTATTCTAAATCTACCCTCTTGACAATAGTCTCTGTGAAAATAAATGTTTGAACCTTATTAAATAATATTTCCCCAAACTTTTTTGATTTTGATAGTGTTGAAATAAAATGAAAGTTATATTTTCTAAAATGTGTTCATTAAAAGCCTGTTCCTGTGAAATATCTTATTTTCAGCAACCCACATATTTGAAAGCCATTGTTTTGTTATATGTCTTTCACTGCACATAATGAAGATGTTTAATCACCTGACGTTACCACTGGCTGTCATCAGCAAAGATGCCTTACAGAGGATTTATCCCTCTTATCAGTTCATTATTTCCACACTCTTAGTGTGCTTAACCAGCCCTTTTCTGAGGCTACCCATGGTCTCAGAATGGGACTTGGAATGAAGGTCAGCAGAAGAGAAATGCCATCAGCAGTCCTGCAGCTCTCATGGGCAGAAGGCTGTCCGTAACAGCTGATCTTTATTCCATACTACCCATACAAGAGGCACTATTCCTGAAGTCAGACAGTCCTTACTCCTCAAAACTGACAAAGTTCCTGGGGGAGTCTACATTTGTAACACTACCCTTGTCAGACTTAATCAGATCTTGTACCAGTTAGCCATCTATATTTTGGTTGTGTAGTCTATATAAAATACACTTGTAAGCTATCTAAAAGACATCTCTGCTTGTACAACATGATATCTCAGGTCCCGATGCACAAAGCAGACACTGAGATTGACCCAAGTGTTTCTTAAAGAAGATGCACTGTCACTCAAACCAACACATAATACCCTGGTGATCCAAATACAAAAAGCTTTTCAGAGTGCACTGCACAGACAGTGTGTTGGTAGGTGACAGTAGCTATTACTTGTTTGTTGTACAGCATGCATAAGATTTAAAGCAAATTTTACGGCAAAAGCTTTTTCACAGAAAAAAAATAGGTGTGCTCTTCTGAGGTCCCTCATGCTGGCATGAAACCATAATTGCATTAAGATCTTGCCCCCTTAATTCCTATATATATAGTTTGATATATTCATCTTTGCCTGGCCAATGTTCAAGCACAGTTCTGAATGCATGAGTGGGTGTCTTTATCTGGGCAAGTAAGGCTTAGAAGGTTTTCCAGCCTTTACCAGTAGCTTTTCTTGCACTCTGCTATTGACAACATTTCAGCTCATGAAGAGAACAACTACTATTTTTAACTCCCTAATATACTCAGTGATGCTACCCTTTAAGGTTATGGGATAGTAAACCAAACTAAAACGAAGTAAAGGAAGTTAGGCTGAAGTAAATACTTTAAAAAATTTTCATAGAAAGGTTGTGATGAAAACTCTAGAAGAGACAACGTTATGGATTGTGGTAATGTCACAGAATAGCACATAGAGGCAAAAATTCACCCAGACTGAAAAAAAAAGGAAAGCATGGGATTTAAACACATGCTTTAACTTTAAATGCACATATAATGCCTTTAAATAGTTCATACTTTCATAATTCTATGAATCAGGCAGAGATTAGACATGTAAAGTAGACATCACCTGTTGCACATAGGCAGTATGTTGCATACTAGAATCTTTAAGGCTACTTTTGGCTATGGAAAATATTATGCTAAAACTGAGGCTGACAGGAAGAGAAGGATTTTGCTCTCTGTACCCACCTTAGTCACTGTTGTTGGCAATGAGTCAGCATGGGCTGAGGACCAGTGGGGTAGAACACAGCAAATACTTGAAGGCCATATCACTATTTGGCAACCCATATTTTTTAAATTTTTCTTTAATGAATGTTGTTTCAGTATCCAGTTCTGCTGAAAAAAAATCAGCTTACGTAATAAGATATTCCATGAATATTCTTGTAAAAATCAATTAATTAGTCAGTCACAGCCTGAGGTACTCCTCAGTATACATAAAGACTGCAGAATTTAGCTTATATTACCCACAAGCTTTAGAATAAGTTGAACTGGAATCATATCACACTGTCTCAAGGCAATATTGTTAATTCCTTTATCCCAATAAGGTACAATTTCCTGATGTGGTTGAAAATGTCAGTGAACAGAGGGCTTCTGAAGTTCATGAGGGGTCTTTTCCTTCTCAGCTGGTAGGTGAAATTGTTAAGTTGTTCTCTGTTTGAAGACTTCATTTTCATACTGAGGAATGAATATGGTTGCAAAGCATCAGTGCAAGGAATTAAAATTTATTTTGATTCAGAAAATTTACCAGTTTGAGAGAGAGTTTCTGTTGTGGCTTCTCTCTTCCTACTTTCTTTCTTTCCCACCATCCTCCGCATCTAAGAGCTATTTGATAGAATCACATAATAGTTTGGGTTGGAAGGCATCTTTAAAGATCCTCTAGACCAACTCCCCCGCAATAAGCAGGGACATCTTCAACTAGATCAGGCTGCTCAGAGCCTGGTCCAACCTGACCTGGAATGTTTCCATGGATGGGGCATCTACCACCTCTCAGGGCAACCTGTTCCAGTGTCTCACCATCCTCACAGTAAAGAATTTCTTCCCAATATCTAACCTAAATCTACCCTCTTTTAGTTTAAAACCGTTACCCCATCATCCTATCACTACACTCCCTGATAAAGAGTCCCTCTCTGTCTTTCCTGCAGGCCCCCTTTAGGTACTGGAAGGCCACTATAAGGTCTCCCCGAGACTTCTCTTCTCCGGGCTGAACAACCCCATCTCTCTCCACCTATCTTCATAGGAGAGGTACTCCAGCCTTCTGATTATCTTCGTGGCCCTCCTCTGGACTTGCTCCAACAGATCTTTCTTATGCTGGGGGCTCCAGAGCTGGATGCAGTACTCCAGGTGGGGTCTCACGAGAGTGGAGTAGAGGGGCAGAATCACCTCCCTTGGCCTGCTGGCCATGCTTCTTTTGATGCAGCCCAGGATGCAGTTGACTTTCTGGGCTATGAGCACACATTGTCGGCTCATGTGCAGCTTTTCATCCACCACTACTCCCAAGTCCTATTTGATGTTTTTAGGTTCCCTTTTGTATTACTATTTTGACAATCTAGCCAGTAACATCAATTTTTTGTTCAGTGTCTTTTTCATGGAGAATAGCTAGAGTAAGTACTTCCTGGAAATTTCACACTGTTCTTTAAGAACTGTGATGGCAACAGCAGTCGGGAATGACAGGAGAAGGGACAGAAGAGAGATGAATTACTCTCTTGAAAACTATGAAGAATTGGCAGCCATAGAGAATGAAACTGATTGAGGTTTTCCATTCTGTTCTACTGATACATCTCATACAGTATGACTCAGATGATTCAGGCTACATACTCAATCTGTTTTGACAGAAATTAAGTTCTTTAGAATCACATGTATTTTGCATGTATGAGTGAGTGAGAACAAGACGGGAAGAGAGAGAGATTGTGGGCGTATATACATAGTAAATACAACTTTATCTTCCCATCATTTTTGCAGTCTTAGTAAATATTGGTCATACGATTAAAATTAGCTTTGTGCAGTTGCACAACCAGTTGCAAGTCAGCTGGTATAATGATGAGGGCTGCGGTCAATCAACACACTGCTCTACCTGGAGATACTGCACACATTGTGGGCAGCAGCTCTTGGCCCCTCTCTAGGCACATAATGCAACCATATTACCTAATAATTCTGTTTGATGGTCTTTCAAGACCAGAAAGAATAACTCTAAGACACTGTCTAACTTCACATGTGATACAAGACACAGAATAGCCTAAAAAAAGGCAATATCTGGACTGCTATTCCCCACAGAGAGACACAAAAAAAGTGTTCTTCCTGATGTCCTGAGAGAAAAAGCACACTGTGCTCTTTTCTTTCTCAAAATTCTCCACACACAACCTTGTTTTCTTCCTCTTAACTCTGAATCCATTTATTATCTGTAATGATTTGACAAGCAAATGCAGTTTAGTGTCTCGTTTGTTTGTGAAGTTTTCATTCCTTGAATTGCTGAAACTGGTTATTTGGGTTGGGTGCTTGGTGATTGAAGTCTTAAAATATTTTTTTCTGCTTCCAGGCATTGGCTTGAAACTTTTACAGTAGAAATAAAATTAATGCCAAATAATGAATTAAACTACCTAATTAATAATATATTTTATCATTACATTATTAATCATTTACAAATACCAAGGAGATTTTGATGGTGACTGTTCTGGGTAGGGACCCAGGTATATAAAGCCAGCATTAATTGGTGCACTTTTTCAGAAGAGTAATTTTTCAGTGTTTTCCTGCAGGAACAAGATAATGTAGGTTTAATTTATTTAGGTGAGCAAGATTACCACTAAACCTTTCTAGGATTTTGTAGTTATGCATCTGTACATGAAGGATGTCCTCATTCTTATGTGATACTATCTTTTCAACATAGTGTCTTGTCTAGTAGCCAGGACTGTATCTCTTTCAGAAACAGAGTGCCTAAAGTTCTGTTGATGGTAAAAAGATAAGATATTTAGATATATACAGTTATTTACTGCATGTATGTGGTTGCCATGATGCACCAATAATCTGATTTATCTGAGTTCTTTCCCTTGTTAAAAAAGAGTAAAAACAAAACCCGCAGAAAACCATGGGGTTTTTTCCATTCTTTCAGATCAGTCTGCCAGATTTCTATTAACAACTATGATTTTTCAAAGGTTTTCATCATCTCCCAAAACGGCTGAAAACACAAGTCCATCTTAATTGCTTTTCTGCATCATATGCTTGCCACACATATAAAAGAGCACGATATGTAGCAGAAATTATAAATTTAAGAAATCCAAAATCTATGTTAGTTTTGTGTTTGGTTTTGGTGGCTTTACTTAAATTCACAAAATATCTATCAATAAAAACGATGCTTTTGTCTTCTGAAGTCCTGATTTTGTGTGAAAATCACTAGATTTCCTCTTGTTTATTCAAAAACTATTGATAGTTGTGTATTATTATATATTTTTTATAATTTATATATCTTTCCCAAGATATATGACCCTGTTCCCAAGATATATAACCTGGTTCCCAGGATTCTTATAACCCGCTTTAGTTCAGTTCATGCAGGGAGTTAGTGTTAGTTTTGTTTAATTAAGGAAATATTAAAGTGAAAGCCTTGTGTTTCACAGTCACAGCCCCTCTTTGCTTTCCTTGAAATGTAATCCAAGACATCTGCTTTATTGACTTGAATCTTGAGAAAGTGCATGTTTTGAAGGAGCAAGAATTTTCCTCTAGAAAACTTTACTTAATGGAAAACCTGGAGGCTATTCCCTGCCTCTGGCTATTTAACACGTGGTCTCCTCACAGCCACCTTCCATCTTTTCTCTGTCTTCAGAGAAAACGCAATATATGTGCAGAGAGCAGAATGAAAGAAGTAGCCTGAATACAGTGTCATAATATCACTTAGAATGCTTACAATATTTATATAATATATATACATATACATACACACTATACTAAGAATCACTTAGAAGTGAATGCATACCATCCTGAAAGAGAAAAGAGAAAACATATGGGAGATAAGGGAAAACAGTGCATAGAAACGTGCATTTATGAATTTTTGATTGGCTCCTATTTTTTATAAATTTTATAAATTAAATTTTATAACTTTTTATAAGTTTCAGAACAACTCCTATCAGCTCTCATTTGTAACACAGCCTTTTTAAGCTTTAGACTTTAGAAAGGAGGGATGGTAATAGTTAGGCACTTTGCTCAGTTGTGAACATTTTCTTGGACTTTATGAGGCAGATTGGCCTTGTCCCACGACCACACACACAAACCTGTTGATGCTTAGACGTGACTTTTTTGGCATGATTGGCAGTATCTAACAGATTGGTTACAAGAGGTGCTATTATTCCAGATTTTGCCGTGTGGGGTAGTTTTTTTTTCCTTTTTTGACTTATTTTGACTTGGAGTAATAATATCTGCTTAAGAAGGAAGGCTGCATTTTAGCAGCGACTATGTCAACACAGGAAGACAGAGATAGTACTGCATCAGTGTCCTCAAACAAGATCTTCTACACCTAAGAGAGCCATGATTTGCTGAAGACACTTTAAAGACTTCTCATACATGCAGTTAATTTACACTGTAGAGAAATAGTCAAGAAATGAGAGTTATTTATCTGTCTCATTATGCCATAATTTATGTGAGAAAGAAAGAGAATATTCTGTTAATGTTTGAGAGGAGGATGTATTGTTTGCTGGGTTGCTAGGTTGCAAGGGTGACGTGGAAAAAATGGCACGAATATTCTATATTTTAATAAAAAATATCCTTGCTTCAGTTTTTTAAAAGAAAATGTGGGAGTCTTGCCTTTATTTTTCACAGGTACCTAGGGATCAATTCAGCTCAGCAACTAATATCATGCAATTCAGAACAGATGTGAAATGAGAGGGGAAACAAAAAAAGCCGGGCAGAAGCAATGTTTAATTAAAAGAAGAGCAGAAGTAAAGGAAAAGAAAACTTCCCTCAAAATGGTCATATACAATATATTTTGTATTTCAATAAGATAAAAAATAATTGCACCATTTACTACATATGAAAAGCTTAACATATGTAACATAACTTATTTTTTCCATTCAGATGAGTAATACTCATTTTCAGTTTATACACTGAAAATGACACAGAAAAATACTAATAGAATACAGCTAATACTTTAAAATGTTCTATATGCAATATTTTTTAAGACGAACATTTATTGTGATTATAAATCTTTGGGTTTAGGCATTGACGTCCCTTAAAAAAGGAAAAATATCCTCTTACCAAAGCACAGTTTGTAAAGCGCGTACCATACTCAAAATGCAAGCCAATATGCATTTTCATTGATAGCTTCAGGCCATGTTCTACAGTACATGTTTTAAGAATCTGGAAATCAGTATTTGAGATTTACTAGGAGACAGAACAGAATTCCCAATCAACCAAAACCTGTATTTGCCAGGACATGAGAGGGAATACTGGCTGATCAAAGCTTTGCTTTGCTATTGGGAGAATTTCAAGAAATGTCAACACATTGCAGTTCCATTGCATGCTTCTAATATTTAAGCTAAAGAAGTCACCTTTCACTATCATCGAAAGAAAGAAAAGCCTTTGGACTATTCTGGATCTATTTACTCCATTGGGTCAGCCGTGGGACCCATGCAAAGGCTGCTGAGCAGTGAGTGGTATGTGCAAGTATGTGTTCTTATTCTTCTGTATTCCCTCTTGGGTAGCATGTCCTTAGGCATGAAATGAAGATTTCTCCACAAAACTTTTGGTGCCTAGAAAGTCTAAAATGTCCAAGAATGGTAGAAGAGGTTATTTGGGGTCTTTGTTAGGAAAGTAGGCATTTAAATCATATCTGTATTATTAAGTAATAGTAGAGAGGGACTACGCTCTGGGTTACCAGCTGACCCAGCACCGCTCATCTGTAGATCACTACATTTTTTCCTCTTTGTCCAAAGCACAGTATGGCCATATCAAAACTGCTTAGTGGGTACAGTGCTTGGAATATGCCTTTTCCCAGACAATGTCTGGGCACTATCTGGAAATGTAGGAGTTAGCACAGGTCAGAGCTGTGGAGGCAGTGGGCTAACAGCTAGGCATTATGGGTGAGCCTTTTCTAGTACTCAAATCTGGCTTTGACCCTTTTCTTTTCATTTATCCATGAGTAACTTAAAATTCCACCTCAGCTATACTGTAAGTAGTCAAGTGTTAAATTGGTGCTTTTCTGTGATGTTCAGTCCTCCAACTACTCAGACTGTTTCACGCGAGTTCTCAGGCCTGAAAAAAAAAAGGGAAAATGGAGGATCTTTGTGGGAAGGGCTGAAGACCAGCATCTCCTATCTTCTAGGGTAGTTTTCAGGATGCCCTGAGGGTTTTACCTACTAATTCTTGGACATCTTACAGTGTTCTGCAGAGGTTTTTCGTCCCACAAACCTGAAGTTTCTTCTGAAGAAATCAGAACATGGCGTAGGAAGGCACCATCTCATCCTGAAGTGGGATATGACTTAAGTTCATATCCAGGCAGAACTCTGAAAATCTTAGTTTCCAGGTAGCCTCACTGGCCAAAAAGGAGCAAAATGAGGACCAGCATATTAAAAATATCGATATAGGTTGCACACAAGGTTGAAAGGGCTGCAATAAAAAGTATATGGAGTGGGAGGCAATTATCTGAGAAATAGATCTCAGGTACAGGTACACTCATGCATTCTTTAAAAATCCGAAAAAGAGTTCAAAAGCAATTTTGAGCCAAAGCTGAGGACTTGTGAATCAGAGCAGGAAGATGAGTGTAGGAACTGAGATTAGATACATAAAAATATTCACAGAAGCCTATGATTGCATTATCTGCTTCTGCTCTTGAATAAATGTTTATTTCCTGTCTTGCTTAAGTAGACTCATTGTTACCATGTATGGTATGCTGTTCAATACACCCCCAGTAAACTGATGTACATTTTCAAATATGATTCATAAACCAACTTACTACTCTCAGATTTATTCTGTGAAGAGAAAATGTGGATTCATACTGAACAGATCTACAGTGTTAGTGATCAGGAAGGAACATCTGTGAATATTTATCTGTTATCAGAGCCAATGTTCCTGTCTCCAGCCAATAGACTATGCTCGTTGACTAGTTAAAAATAGAAAAACAATTACTTTATTTCTTTTACTGTTGCAAGTGTCAATATAGAAACTGAAGCGTTAAAAATGTGGTGGGGGATATAATCAACATAGGGAAAACCGCTTGCTGTTTAGAAGTTTATTTAAGAACAAAAAATACACACATTGCCAAGTCTTCCTTCTCATTAATCCTTTACTGTGGATAAGAAACCTTTGTAAGCAATTAAAATAGAATCTGTAATGAAAAAAAATTGTGTCCTACAGAATGCAGTATGCAAAAGCTACTCTCAAGAAACAATCACAAGCTGTAGATTATTGATAAAGGCTTCACTTTATCACCTAGCAACCTTACCCATACCTGCCACCATTGCAACCAAGTTGAGATAAAAGTTTTGTGAATCTGGGACTAATACATTGAAATTAATTATACAACTTAAGCTGCTGCTGACACTAATAAAATGATAACTGATAAGACTGAAACACTGAAATCAAACCAAACTCTCAGCTATATTGCTCTTTTCAGATGTCAGGTTTTGAATTTTTGGTGCTTAAAAATTTAATTTAAGTTTCCTTTTTTATTAAAAACAGGTCTAGGAAGAAGAAAAATAATCAGCTGACTATATTGGTTTTCAGTCTGTGATATAGGAAAGTTAGTTACTAAGATTTTCAGATATTCTGAATGAATACAGAAAAGAAATTTTCATTATAGAACAACTTAGCAAGTATCTAGCTAGTAAATTTTGTACTTCAAAACAAGTAAGTGAAAAATAAAATGGAAAACAAGCAAACCTCTCAGTTCTCAGTTATACAGATTTTTCATCACCTTTGTAGCCTTGTGTCCAATTTATTTCTGTATGATCACATGTGAAAAATTTCTGTCCAAAAGGCTAGTTTAATTCTTATGACAAAGATCATTGCTCAGAAAACAACAGGTGAAAAAAAACTAAAATCAATGTGTTTATTTCACTTCTCTGTTTAAATTATAATAATTGTAATAATCACAGGTCCTGCAGCCATGGCTACACAGCATCAGATAACAGCATCTTTAATGTGTTCCTTTTAGCTCCCAAATGTAGACATCGGTCCTCACTGTTGCAGATTTATCCTCTAGTCTACAGCTGTTGGTATTCAGGAACCCTAATGTGTGTTTTAACGCTGTGGACTGGATAAGGTTTTATTTGAAGGGAAGCAGCACCATCTATTGCAACCTGATAGCTTAGCTCTAGATGATATAAAGAGCAGAGCTGGCCTGAGCCCAGTTTTAAACTCTTTCTTGCACTTAGTTTTTCCCAGATCAGCTTCAAATGAGGCTAGGATCTCAGTTTGTATATAATAAGGGACAGGGGTGTGTGATATGTGTTCATGTGTCCAATAAAAAGGTGCATCTAAGAGACATATCTGTTTACAAACTAAGATAAAATAGTAACATAAGCCTAGTCCTGACTAACTGTTGCTTTTAAGTGACTTGGCTGGAGTTTTCATTTCTGAAGTGGGAGGATAGTCGAAAGGTAAGAGTATGTTTTACCCAGGCGATATTCTCTCAAAATTTGCTTTCAGAAGCAGCATTAATGTAGGTGTGTAGTACAGTATGTTCTTCTAATAATGACAGTGCTATTGTCATCCATCTATACTTCTGGTTCTTCTCTTTTTCCAGACTGTCTACAAAGCCTGGCTCTGTTCCCAGTATTTTGAAGTCACACAGTTTCACTGCAGCAACAGAATTCCTTGCAAGCAATACTGTTTGGAGGTTCAGACGAGGTGTCCCTTTATATTACCAGACAACGATGATGTCATCTATGGAGGACTATCAAGCTTCATCTGTACAGGTATAGTATAGAAAAGCTAATTTCACTTGTTTTCAGAACAGAAATGTGAAGGAGGGCGTGAATAATGTTTCTTCCATTAGCTCTAACTATGAGAGCCTGAAGGTATTGCTGATCACAAAGATTTCTCAGGGATGCTAGGATTTGAGCCCAGATTTAGTAATGTACATTTATGCTACAGCTTGCCACAGTCATTAACTTTACAAAACAAAATTACTAGAAGAAATTTGTTCTATTCATTTTTTACGTTTAATGATTTGGTAGAGGATTTTTATTACTCCGTGTCATGCAGCACTCAGAGAAAAGAGACTCTGTGTCATGCAATATTCAGAAAAAGAGAAAGGCAAGATCAATTTTTGGTATATTCACCTTTGTTTACCCGCATTCTTGTGTCAGATAAACAAAGAATCTGAGGCATAGCATTCAAAACTGTGCAGCAGCTCTTGGAAGGTAAATTTCAAAGGAAAGGTCTTTCACTAGTGAAGATTTTCAAGAGTCAGTTGCTCCCCTGTAAAGAACTGATCCTTTGGTCTCTTCTTGAGTCTTGTTACATTCTGGGAGTACTTTAATTTTATAAGCTATTACTAATATAGGTCTATGCATCAATTGATGCAATGGTTTTGTTCCTTTTATATTCCATTCTGCTTCAAACATTATCCCAGAATGAAGATGTGTTAAGGAAGAAGTACCTTTAGTACATCTCAGCTACCTCACATACTTTTTTCAGGACTGGGTGGGAGCCATTCACACAAAATTTCAGCTTATATCAGTGTTATCTGCAGATTTCTGGTGCCTAGAGTATCATCTGAGAATCTTGAAGATATTAGGCCACTTATTTCCACTAAATCAGTAAAAAGGCATTTCAACACTTAGATTGTTTGACAGCCTGGTCCAAATACCTGAAATTAGACAGTCTCCACCTTAAATTAGGGCTGCATTGGAAAGTTTGATGCTAAATGAATTGCCCAAGCTGAGCTAGTTAAAAACAAGGCAAAATATAAAACCTCATTAATGCTCTATACTGTCCCACAGGCAGGCATAATATCTGTGGCAACGCACACCACCTTATACACTGTGTTTGGATTTAGGGGGTTTCTGGTAGCAAGACATTTACTGTATTTCTTCTTGAAGCTTAAACCTATTGCACACAATTGAGGAATGACCATCCACACGCAAAAGACAATATAATGAAATGTAAGCTGAGTTACAATTTGGTAGTGATCAATAAAGTAGTGGTGCTTAGCACTTCAACGCGTTTTGTAAATATTAATAACCTTCCAGTACACATACACAGTAAGCAAATTAGCATTATTTTCCAGTCTAAGATAGGACAATAAGAGCTGAAGTGAGCGACTTAAGACTTTTTTATTTACAACACATATACAATATATGTGTGTGTGTTCATATATATACACACGTGTGCACAATTGCACACATACACAATGGCAAAGAACAAACAAACAATAAACAAAACCATCTTAGTAATCATTTCAGAAAATACATATCCACCTCTCCATTTTCTCTGAGTCTGAGTTGAACAGCAGATCTAGGGGAGGATTAAACTCATTTTATTGCAGGTATTAGCAGTGCGGGTATCTACTCGTAAACTCTGTGACTAAACTCTCACTAGAGTCACTGAAGATCTAGTGTAGTCAGTAGAACTGAGAGCTATTTAATTCAGCCTAAGTAAGCATCTGCAGGCAATGAGCTGACTAGCTCTCCATGCCCTGCTAACAGTACTGGCTGCACTCTATTTGCTGTAACTGCTGCTAGTCACCAAGGACTTACTGCAGACACTTAAAATCAGGGTGACCTGAATCTCATCTCAGCAGTCCACTAATATTTTATTGAACTTTGTGTCCACTTGAGTCAAGATCCTCAGCATCAACAGAGCAGGCCTTGTATTCATGGACCCATAGGAGTCAGCATGTTGACACTGGGCAGTTGTATGCCAGAGAAGATGCTGAGGAGAGGTACAAGGCTGCAATTCAAACTTTGTCTGGAATACAGGCCCATTGCCACACTCTTATTAATCAGCAACTCACTGTAAGAGCACTTCCTGACAATAAACAATGAGAAATTAGACTAATATCTGCTCTGGGACTAAAGAATTACACTTCTCTGCAGCTTAGCAAAACCAGAATTATTTAATGCAAAGTACAGCAAGTTTAACAGCAGATGAAATGCTGTCCCTCAGCATAGCCTGTGGCTTGACAGTTACCTTGAACTCCTTTTGCCAAAAAGCAACTGAAAACAGCACTCCCACCTCTTGAGGGTCCTCTTCTCCTGCTGCACTTTCTGTGAGCTCCTGTCTGGCAGACACGTTCTGGCATTTCTGGGGTGGGTGAAATTCATTGGCAAAAACGAGAAATCAGGTCAAAGGTATTTCTTTTTGATATTTAGGTGTTATAGCTGGTTGTCTAGCATCTCCATTCAACCTAAGTTCACTGTGAAGCTGGTCACCATTGAGCTCTGCTACAGGAAACACAGCAGGAGCAAACTTTATGTTCAGGGATTCCTCATGAACGGTAATTTGCCACAGCCCATCACTCATTTTGATTAGGTTTGAGTATCTCTACTGCTTCTGACTCTGATGGTATCCCATGGAGAGAAATGCTACAGGTTCTTTTTTAAAAATTTGACTTACATTTTCAGAGAAATACAGAAGGAACTGAATTAGGTTATGTCAGTATGATATTTTTTCCTCCATTAAACTAATGGAAGAGTAGATGGCTAGCTAAAGAACGATGTTAATTATAAAATATTATCTGGAGAACAAAAAAAAGAGCCCCTCTGCTTATAGGACGATTTATCTCTGAGAAACGTCAAGAATTTGTGGATTCTGATTTTCTTTAATAAGGTTTTAGAAGCAATAGTTTTATAATAAGGGTTTTCCTTCCTTCTCTCCATGGTAACAGACTATTTCTTCAAAGGTCCAGTAGACATTTAGGTTAATGGAAAGAAAGAGGATTGATTTCTATAAAACATTTCAATACACCATGGACGGCAACTAACAGGAAAAGGTGTTTTTATTTCATGTTGGCTACAGCATGGAGTGCAGGACGTATATATAAACATTCCATACTGTTTTCCAATTGCAACTAGATAAGAGGCTGAGGTGGCTTCATGTCACCCGCAGCACTGCGAGCTGCGTGATGCTACCAAGCTGCTGCCTCCCCTCGCCATCTCCATCCTGCTGCAGCAGTGAGCAGGGTCACAGAGACACTGCGGGGAGCGGGGGCATGGTGGAACCAGGGGACAGGGAACCCACATGCTTTCTTTATTTTTCTTTCAGGGCAGGATTTTCTTGAGGTTGGAGGCTGTAAAAGAAAAAGTACTGGAGGGTGTAAAAAGCAATAACAAAGGTTTTATCCTTCCTCAGGAGGTCCATGTGATGAGAAAAGAGCATAGGACCAGCTATTTTTCCCCCAAGAAAATTTGCAGTCATTGTTATCTTACAATTCCTAAATAGGTGGTTTTTAAAATTCTTTAGAAAAGTAAATATTGCTATACGTAGAGTCGTTATAGGGGGCAGGCTGGAGCCGTAATCGTGGCTAAGAATCACACACAGTGGTGGTGTACTTGCTCTCTTCCAGTCCTTTGACACCATCAAAGAAAAAGTTGTAGTTTATAATGACTTCTTGGGAACTCCTGAAGGACTGGTATAATGAATAAGAAGTATTCTAGCCTGAGGGTGTCTTACTTGATTACCTCCAATGAAAGCAGATAGTGGGAAAAGGAGAGAGGATGTTACACTAGTTGTGTATCAATGGAACTTGCCTTTTGTAGAAATGCATGTGAGGACTGGGACAAATGCAGTGCAAAAGACTGGGAGATTGGGAGACTAATCAAAACAATCAGAATCACAGTGTGGTTCTGATTGTGGAAACGTGGTTAGCTAGAAAGAAGTGTGTGTTCCCCTGTCCCCACTTTCTTCTAGGAAATAGAAGTCTGTCTTTCCATCAGGCTCTGTTCTGGAACACACTGTTTTTCATATTCATTAAAATTGAATGGTTGCTTTCATTTTAGACCTTTGGAGTTTATAACCACATAACTAAAGTTTTCAGTGGTTTCATCTAACATTTCTTTCTGCAGCTTAGATGTCTAGAATTGCCCATGAAAAACAGAATCTTATTTAAGGGAGATAATAGTCGTGTTTATGCACACAGAGCAGACTACAATGAATAAGTCCCATGCACAGTTCCAGGTCAAGATTTTTAATTGTGACTCCTATGAAAACAGTGTGCATACCAGTAGGACTGTATTCTTTCATAGATGTAGTCATCTTTTCCTTTTTTTTCCCCAGTGTGAATGAAAGATGTAGACGATTTCTTTCACACATGCTCTTTGAGTGTGAAAAGAGAGCTGAAAGATGTATGAGTCTATGTACAGAGCACTGGGAAGAGACTGGTAATACTTCACACCTGCTTTGTCCATGCCTTCCAAAGTAATGTGGTCCAGCAGCTGGCCTGGGGACTGGTCCAGCCCACGAACTGCTCCTGTTTGGCTTGCTGTCATCTCCCAAAGCAGAAAGAGAGAGGATACAGGGGCCGTAAATATTTTCTTCACAGCCAAAACTGTCCATTCAGGCCTTCAGTTTGCTCAATCCAGAAAACATGAAAGCTCAGCTTTCACCAAATGAACAGCAGAGATGCCCAAAGGGAGGGGAGACGAGATCACCTCTCCCCTGCACACATGGCCCTCCCCTGAGCAGCCAGGATATGCCATCAACACCAATGATGCAGTTACATCTGCATTAACAATCTAGTTCAGGAGCGTACTTGTGAAGCAAATCTCCTGTTCATACTCCTTGCTGTTTGACTTGTGCAGGGGAGAGTTCTTGGAGGATACAAACTGGGTTCTTTCAGATTACTAAACTAGCTACAGGATCATACATAACACATCCCAACCACTAATGCACATTTGGTCTACAGAATCAAACTAGAGCCAGAGTGAGGTAAAAACCCCTCAAGTGCATTCAGGGTTAACATAAGATACTCAGCACCAGCTGTTTCATTATACAAATAATAAGTAAATAATTATTTTTTTAAAATCTCCTTTTGCCCAAAACTGCTTGTTAGTACAGACATAGCTTATTCTGGCTGCTGGGAGAACAGTCCCAAAACTTCTGTCCATGTGCCAAGCCTGGACCACTTTACAGAGCAGAATAAGGGCTATCTGTGTTGCTAAGGGCTTTCTTTGTACTGACTAAGATTACGGTGTCTTTGTGCCTTGTGGCATAACAGGGCCATCACCCAGCAGCAAATATCAGGCAGGAAATCCCAGCCACATGCTCGCACTCTTTATTTGTACAAAAGATATCATGGAATTTAAGGGAGCACGTGAGTTCTTCTGTGAAGGAAAGAAAGGGAACAATGCAGTGAGCAGCAATAAGGCAGAGATGTGTTGCCTTAGCTTCTTCCAAAACCAGCATGGCACCTTTTGTTATTTCCGAAGAGCAGTGTCATCAGAACGAGTCTACCGCCACCAAGAGGAGAATCAAATTTGTCTGCTCTCCTTTGCTGATGAGAATTCTGATATCTTTCAATGTAGGAGAAAGTAAGGGGAGAGAAGAGATTCAGGTGCTTTGAATCACTTAGATCTTTCTATTCGGTTCATATTGATTTAGGCTTCTAATTTCATGTGTTCTATTTATCATCCCAGTTGCTTGGAATGCATGGCATGAATATTCTCCCATACATTAATTTTTGGCAAATATTACTAACATAGGCTTATGTGATCCATCCAAAGTAACATTTCCTCAGAAACTCCTCCTCCTTTAAAGATGAGCATTCAGTAGAAACGGTCAGTCATACTTCATAGCACACACTAATGTTTCTAAGGACGTAGCGAGAATTATTACAGAGAACTCTCACCAATCTATAAAAAGGGTTTGCTGACTAACAAAGCTCAACAAAGGTACTGGGAACAATTCCTTTAATTGCAGCTTCTTCTCAAGGGGCAGATGTATGTCTGGGTTTCGCCAGCAGGTTTAGCTATAAAGTGTCTGTTTCAAAACAGATGCCCTGATTTCAGTGCAATTTGAAAAGCAATTTCCTGGAGAAAATGTGATATATAGAATGCATCACAATCTATCTTTTCTTTATAGAAATATTCAAGAAGAGAAAATCTCTAAATTCAATCCCCTTTAAGTTGGTCTTGGCAAAGTCCAAAAAATAGATATACTTGATCCAAATTTTTACTCTGAAAATAACTCATAATAATGTGTCATTTACCTCCTGCTTACACCTCTTATTAGGTCCTAAAATATCAAAATATTAAGCTAACTCAGACAGCAGGACAAATCCCATTTATGTTTGACAAGCATGCTTTAAATCGTTACTAGCTATGGATCTGCTTACAAGGAAAATTTGACATGGTTTTGCAGCAGAATCTGTCAACTAAATAGCTCTTCTTTTTGAGTCCAATGTTACTCTAGTCTTGAATATTGGGGCTTTCCCATGAATTCTGTCCCATATTACAACAAGTTTATTAGCCGCAAATGTTCTTCTCCTATAAAAACAACGCAGGCAATTAAGCAATTGATATCCCTGAACTTTCTGTGGCAACACAGTACTTAGATATGTATGACAAATTTCTTTCCTATCATATCAAAGCAGTAATTCCTTTTAATCAAAAATTATATGTAATAGAAGCAAAACTAGAGGATGGCAGTGGGGAAAGCCAAATGCTTATTAGAAAGAAGTTATCTCACGCTTATCCTGTATCTCAACATATCAGAGCTGAACAGGTTCATTGTATAGCCTTAGGAGTCACTTATTTGCTTATTTTTCTGACTTGCAGCAGCTCAGTCAGTTTTATAGGGACCACACTGCTTTACACTGACAGGAGGAAATTGGTCCTGTACATATTTTAGGGAAAAAAAATCCATGCATGGTGAAGAAACACAATTAATATTTCTTGAACGTGGACTCACACACAAAGGAAAATGTTCCAGAGGGAACTATCTGAAATAGTCACCATCATATAGTGATAAAACAAAATTAAAACACAGCAACGCAGATCTCATCTAACATTTGGAATGGAGTCTGAAATGGAAATTAGCCTTTTCAAAAGAGCTGAACAGCCTTATTCACCACTTCAAGAATAATCTGTTTGACTAAAGAATAATTTATTTATCTTTAAACCTTCTTCTACACTTAATTTTATTACTTTAATAATATGAAGGGTATAAAATACATGCCTAAACAGGAGCATCATAATGTGTCACAGACACAGCAATTTTGAAATTGGGAGGACCATCTGCATAAGATCAAAGAGAGCTGGCTTCCAGATCAGATGTAAGCAGTGAAATCTAGTCATATAATATCTAATGTGTTCTCGTGCCTTCTGTAGTTGGAAAATGTTAATATTGAAATCTCAGAAAGAGAAATGTCATGCAGAGTGTTGGCATTTACCGGCACAATGATGTCACTGCTGGATGGATCACTCTTGGCAGACATTATTCACTTTGTGCTTCACAATAAAACGGAGCATTCAAAACTTCTAGTATACTACACCATCTTCTGGGGTTTTGTTCTAGTTCATGATATTTTCTTCAAGCACAAGAAGCTTGGTATGCCTCTAAAAATAATCAGAAGTCTGTGTTAAAAAGGACCACAGTTTAGACTTATACAGAAAGAAAACGACAAAAAAAAAAAAAACAGAAGAAAATATCTGTTTTATTTTTGTGTCTTTCCAAAGCACTTATTCAATGATGTCAGCAAATATATCAGTCAGACCAGTTTCCTTTGATGGTGACTGGAAGATGTGAAATACTATGGCTTTCTTTCTGTAGCAAAGAAACCAAGGGGGTCAAGCCAGACCAACTTCTACAGATACAGATCCCGCTACAAGCATGACACATCCTGACAGTGTTGGGGTGAGATGTGGAAGTGCAACCACCTCTTTTGCATACTGGTTCCTGCGCAAAAGAAGTGCAAGTGCTCAGGCAGAAACCACAGCATTCTCTGAGTTAGCTGGTGATCTAGCTGATCAGCAGAGCATGCATCCATAGACAGTCTTTGTGATTTTAATTCTTGTATAAGAACATATTTGCGCTTTGCTGGTTTTCCCCCAGAGCTGTTTCTGCACAAAGTGAATATGATGCTCATGCTGTCACTCCTTTTTCTTTCAGTATGATTCAGCTGAGCAGGATACACGGGATTTATCTACAGTCATGTCTCCATTAGCATAATCTCAGTCAAACGATTAGCCTTAATTCTTGCATCAGCATTAGTAACACACTCCCTACAGATAAAACTGCTGTGCTGATCATCAAAATTTTATCTGCGTGTGAAAAAAGTAGCTGGTTACAAAGCAAAGAGATAGTTTTTACATGACCCTTGTGAGCAATAGCAAATCTGTCTGGAGAATGGTTTGATACTGAAAAGTATCCTGGCAAATTCTAGATGCTTGATTAAGTTCAAGGTCCAACAAACTCTGTATGGACTAAGATTTCTGCTAGTGAAATATAGGTAAGTGCTGGGAGAAGGTGGTAAATGGAGAGCCAGAGCTGAGAATTTGAAGTGAAAAGTGAAAAGCTAAGTAGATTTTGAGCCAGTAACAGTTGGTAAGTGAGTCTTAGAAATATAATTACCAAACGTCTAAGTAATAGAGAGTAGTGATATCTACAAACAGACCTATAAAGACAGAAGAGGAAGAGACAAGCCTTGGTGATTTGGTGGGTACAGGTATCCTTATCCCGAACTCTATGTCCGTATAAAAGAACATAATGGTTCTCCATGTTTTTTCCAAGGTCGATGCAGCCAGCTTTCCAGGATTTCTGATAAGTCATGGGTTTGTAACCCTCGGACTGAGTAGACTGATTAGATCCAAGGGGCCAAAACTGATATTGATGGCTACAAATGAGTATGTGGTGAAGCACAGTTGTGAAGTTTTACTACTTCAGTGCAAAAGCTCTGGCTGAATTTATCTAAATGTTCGGCAATTGTCATATGAATAGTTGTTCTGTAGTTAATTGATTATTAAATATGTAACTGGAAATTCAAAACCTAAATTCAATTGCTGGATAGAAATAAAGAGGAAATGTAATTTTGCATTAAGGAACAAGCTCAATGCAGCTTTGAATGTGGAGTTGCCTTCAATTTATTTATAATTCAGTAAGTGCATATAAACTATTTAAATACCTTTTGATTGCCAAGTTGTATATGTAGGCTTTGATTTCAAAGGCAGTCTGGGTTTTCCTATAACAAGAAAAGCAGGAAATACAGTTTGAATAGTAAACAAGCCTCAGTGGGATCAAAGCATTAACCATTCTGTGTGTCTCTTCAATTACCACTAATAGTTTGAGCTACCACAGTCACAGAACAGATCGTAAAATTACCTGCTTTGGGAGGCACTTCCTGTATGTTACCATATTTAAAAACACACTTATGCACACAAACACCAGAAGATGGATCTCAGAAAATGTGGTGTTAGCAATAATATTGCTTTATTATACTTGCAGTAAACAACTGTCCACAAGTTCCAAAACGTAACAGAATTTCTTAAAAAACATGAAGTACGTTCAGTGATGATCTGACAGAGAATAAATAAATTTCAAGCGTTGGTATGCTGCCTTAAATATCTCACTGCATACATGCAAAAATGGCCTGATTTCCCACAGAGTAAACCTTGACTTTACACAAAATCAGTCAAGCTGTTCTTGTTCTTGTATCTTTAAAATCTTGTTTGAATCCAAAAATAGATGCAACTTTACTTGGACTCTTATATAACATCATAGACTCTTATGTCAGTTATGTAAAAAAGTGCCAGTCTAGGTTTAATCTGCATTTTAACATGCTCAGCGTACCTAAAGCACTTTTTGTCTAGTTGCAGATCAATATTACACAAGTAGGAATGAAAAAGTTCAGTTTTATCTTATTTTAAGTTGTGCTGCTTTTCTGTATAGGTTACTGACAAAATATCGGCAGTGTGGTGCCTGAACCTAAGAGTATTACACCTAAACTTGTAGGCATTGCTTTTTGAAAGTAATATCATTGCTGTGACACTTTAAACAAAATGTAATTTTTGTTCCAAGAAGCAAAGCTAATTTATAAATTGTAGCAATTAATGGCTGAAATTAGCTGAAATTAGCTGAAAGCAGCTAGCTTTCAAAGTCTTTATCTTAATATTTCAACACAGATAGGTTTTTTTTCCTAGTAAAACCTAGCTCTACCATTGAGTAATTATTTACTGCAAAATTTATTCCAAGATAAGTTTAAATGGAGAAAAGGTCCACTGTGTTAGACAGTCTTGCATTTGACCGTTAGTCAAACAGGCTAGATTACGTTCTTTTAATTTACCAGAAAAGAAGATAAATGAGAAGTAAACAGAACACACTGATTTTGTTAGTGTCCTATAGCAATGCAGACGGTATTAACAATTTCCGAAAAGACAGTTGTGTCTTTTGGAAAAGACAGAATTCCTTTAACTATCTGAAAATTGATAACCAGATCAGACTGAGTAACTTAATAAAGTTCTAAAGGCAGAAATAGCCTAGTGGTATAGTCAGAAATATCAAGTGATGTAATTATTGTGTGGCACAGAAAGATTGTTCTCACCTCTGGGATATGCCAAAGAGAACATCCCGGCTGGAGAACTCATCTGAGGTAGGGTAAACACATAGACTCTGAAAAGTTCTGTTTGGAAGCTGTTCCTGTGAAGCTATTGGATCTGTGTTGGTTTGACAATCAATATTGTTAATATTGTCAGTATATCAAGTATTTGTTATTTAATGACTATCTTTTAATGGACAGTGATATCACTGGTATGCACTAGCAGACTGACGAAGAATTTCAAGATCCTTCCAAATTTTGTGTGAATGTCCAGTTTGATTAGTTGTGACTTCATCATTGCTTGTTACTTCCCAAAAACAAAGGATTCAAATATTTTTATTGTTCAAAAACCAATAATTACTTTTTAATGCCGTTTCTTTACACAGCCATGCTTAGAGTCATACTTCTGTTGAATGATCTTTTGATGCTGCTTCCTGTTAGATGACGCATATCCCTTCAACAACTCTAATTATACAAAATACAAGTGTTCTGAGGGCCTCAGGCTAACCCAAAGATGTGGATTTGATGGCTTAGACTAAACTGTTGGTTGCTCCTTTGACCTACCAACTGCCGCCAATCTTTTTGTGCCTGATGTTTATCTTTTATCGTGTTTACCCTACAGGGCTCTATGAAAACTATCCAACCAATGCAGAACCAGAATGCTGTGATGTCAGATGGGGACTATTATCAGATCATCAATCCAAAGGGACTATAAAAACAAGTGGCTCAACAATTTGTCACAGGACATCACTCACAGTTTCATCAGCATCAAGACTGTGTAACAGCAGACTTAAACTGTGTGTTCTTGTATTAATTCTCTTACATACAGTACTTACAGTCTCAGCAGCACAGAACTCAACAGGACTGGGCTTTGGAAGCATAACGACTTTGGAAGATAATTCAACCAATGAGGAATAAAAGAAAGGATTCATCTTATATGGTAGAAACACAACAGGCCCAAATGACTGCGGTCAAAAATCGCAAGGACTGAGTGCTCTACCCTCAGATCTCTTCTTGAATGACCTTTTGGATAAAATGAAAAGAATGGGCCACTACCCAAACGAGGACACATGAACACAGCTTTTTATTGAGTAAAAGGCTGTATGGTGACTTAAATTTCTCACACCATTTTATACACTGTGTTTTAATGTTTGGAGTTTCTTTTTGTTTGTTTTTTGCACTTGTTAATACAGGATTTTATTTTTGGGACGGTTTCTCAAAGCTAAATTAAGTCTTTTCTCTGTCGATATATTTCTAGTCATTGTGTGTGTTCATCTGATAGTTCTGTCTTTTATGTCCTGTCAGTTTCTATTAGAGGAATGACTGCTATGATTCCATGACATAGCAAAAAAAAAAATCAAAAAACCAACAAAAAAAAAAACAAAAAATGACAAAAAAAAACACAAAAAGAACACAAAACAAAATTTAACAAAAAAAAAAAGAAAAAAAAAGGAAAAAAAAGCAACCACAAAAAATACCCAAACAAACCTAACTGTCCTCTTACCCATGGGAACCATTCATCTCCTTTCCCCTCCCATCTCCCGTCGCAGACAACGTACATTTGCTTCTGTCTGTGTAATCACAATGAATGGTACACAATTCTAGTGTACCTCTGCCACTGTTGCACAAACCAGTTGACTGAGCAAACCCAAAAAGGAGCATGAAGGGGGTTCCTTTTAGCTGAACGAACAAGTGCTCTCCTTACAAGGTGGGATCGGACAGTTAAAAAATGTAAAGAAATACATAACAAACTGTTGCTCCAATACCCATTTTGAAGAAGTCCAGTCCTTTCTCACTGGTCAGTTGAACAGGAGCAGCCTTTTCTAGATATGCTATGTAAAACCAGTTATGCTCAGCAAGTTGAGTAGTTGGGGAGCCTTCATATTGGAGGTGAAGGATTGGCATTCATTGTGAATTACTTTTGAGTTCTTCTGCTGTCACATAACCAGCAGCTTTCCATAAGGAATGGGAGCAAAGAGCTTCCAAATTCCAAGTCTTTTTGTCTCAACAAAATTACACTAGAAGCCTTTGAGCATCTATAATACAAAGTATCTCTTGGGTTTTGATTCCATTGTTTTTCTAGTATCTACATGTTGTTGAAAGTTACTCTAGTTATTAAGGGTGCACAAGAATGTGTTAGCACAGATAAAGAAACTATTTTGTTTTAACTATATAGGACAACCGTTTTCATAAATGTGCAATAAAAACAGTAAAGATATACTAGGATATGAGTAGTCAAGAGAAAAGATTGTAATCTGATTGCTGATTTTTCATTGTTTGGGGTGATTTTTAATTTGTTTACTTTTATTTTTGTGGGAACATTTCACCTGCTGAGTGTACGAGAATTTCCTTTTTAAAAAGGCTTTTTAGAGTTTACAGTAGAATCAATGGAAGGAAAAGTTAATAAGGGCTGTTTTTAAAAACTTTACATTCCTTCCTATTCTCTAACTACACTTGGGAAGTGCACTTTAGAGATGTTTGCTGTGTAGCTGGGAGATGAAGGAAAACTATAGGAAATGTTCTCTTAGGAAATAAAATATAGTTACCTGCTTTCTAGCTATGAAATACCCCTTGATAAATATTAATGTTGTAAGAACATTTAATCACTGGTGCATAATGTGTTTTTTGTATACACTTTATGGTCTGTCAAATTCTGGAGAAAAACAAAAAGAAGATAACTATGCTGCTTAAGCGGTTCAAGATGCACATGTTAAGCTGCGAAAGCTCAAATATTTTGCAAGAATATTTGTTTTGATAGTGTTTTACTACAACCTGGACCGAGGAGCCTAAAATGATCTGTGCAAATATGACAACAACAAAAAGCACCAGCTAATGCAAAATTCTTCAGCACTGGTTTGTTTCTATAATTCCTCCCTTCCCTTCCTTGCACATGCTATATTTTGTTCAATAAAACATGGTGCTTTTTAGTTACTTTATTTTCTGTTAGAGGCACATGTATTATTTATACTGAATTGATGCAAAAAGTGGGGGAAAATGTAGAAATGCAAATGAAAAAGCCTTAACTAATGGTAGAATGTAGACTTTTGAAAGGACAGAGATGTTATTGAGAAGTGATGGAGCAATAACTGGGCAGTGCTCTGGTACTGTACAACAGCTGATGAGTCACGCTACTGAGAAAGCTCTTACTAGGTGAGCTCTTGTTCAACTGACCTCTTAATTCTAGTAAGTGTACATGGTCAGTAAACAGTTTGTTATAACCTTTATCTACCTCTGCTGTGCAAAGGCCATCCAACATCTATTTCTGTGATGTTTCTCATAGTTTTTTGTTCACACCATTACTCACTGTCATCTATTTTTACACTGTACCAATACAGTAGCAAGTCTGGTTCATCCCAGTTGAATTGGCACATGAAGAAGAATTATTATTTCTGGTTTGCCTCATGGTGAATTAATGTAGAGAGCTATCTTTAAGGCATTTTCTTTTTTCTTTCCTGCCCTTCTTCATCCTTCATCCCTTATTTTTCTAAAAAAATGTTTTTAAGTGGTGTCAGTGAAATATATGACTCCTCCACTGCTTGGCTACACTCAGTCACGTGTCATACAATATGAGAGAGACATGATGAAAAACAGTGACAGCACCATCACATCCATAAAGTAGCCAAATTAAACTTGGGCAAAATGAAGCAGAAAACAATAACAGACTTTCAATTATTACACGAGTACAAGATGTAATAAATTCCTCCCCCTCTCCCCACCTGGAGTCAGTGCCTGAAGTTCAATGGTCTGTGAATTTTCTCTGTCATCTTTTGAGGTCTATTTCTTTAATTTTTGAAACAAAGAGTCACGTTGCAGAGGTGACTACTGCTGGGGTATCTGTTGCCATTTTCACTCCAGCAGTGTGGTATGCAGCTTCTCTTGGTGGCACCTGGGACATCAGGAGTAGACAAAGACTCTTTTATGAAGTTAAGCAACACGTAATCATGTATGATGCAAAATTCCATTCCATCCATTCCTCATTCGTAATAGTTTTCCTGGCACAAATTTAAGCATGCTTGATATTGTGCACATATTACTTTTTTGCCAGAATAAATTTGCATCTTGCCACTGCTATAACTGCCATCTTGTTCCATTTCTCCTTGTACTGTATGCCTAATACATACATGATAAAGAGCTGGCTTAACAAAGAAGTAATACTAAAATATTTCTGCAAATGACTGATGAGAAGAAAAAGAAAAAATAGAACAATATTTATTTTATAGTCATATGGAAGAGAGAAATTTCCCATGTCTTCTATTGTCTTATTTTCTGTGATAGGGAAAATCCAGATTTTGTGCAATATGTTAATACTGCTAAGCCAAATGTCATATAACATAACCAGAGCTATATGTTATTCCTTATTGCATTTGCATTTGGTAATACATTATATTGACGCTTTTCTTTCATTAAAGAGACAGTATCTTTTTTTTTGAAAATATAGCAGGTGAAGGCTGTCCTTCTGCACGCCATAATTTAAAGACAAAAAAACAACAAAACATTAGAATGCAGTTTTAGTTCTATAAATGATGAAATGAAGCCATCAGCTGCCAAAGAATCTGTGGAACAATAGATACAAACCAAACATAGACTTTCAAGAAATTCCTTCTTGAGGGTTAAAAATAATGTTGTTCTAAGTGATTAAAAGAGAAAAAAAGAAAGCTTTATTTCAAACAGCAGAGATGGCAGGTTTCATCTGGTATGCGATGTGGCTCTCAGCTTACATAGTTATATTCTTCAATTAAAAAGTGAGGGAATAGGACATAGTCTTCTGCTCTCTCTCTATTTCTTATGAGAATGAATGTCCTTTTTGTAAGCGTTGCCTCTCTGCACAGAAGATACCTGCTTATCGTGAGAGCTGAAGACACCTTATGTACATGCACACAAATTTACCCAGTGAAACCTGTCTTAAGCGACTATCCAAAGCACAAGCAAAACTCATTTGCAGAGTAGAGGTTGCTTTAAGGAAAGTGAAACAAATTTGTTACAGGAAATTTCAAGATACAGGTAAACAGTCACCTAAGCAAGGGGTCCGTGAAGGTGCCTGGTCCTTACGGCAGCTTTCACTGTGTATCTCATCAGTGCCACAGCCCCGCAACGAGCCCTGCACAGGCAGGCTTCGAGCTGGGCTCAGAGTTGTGCTGACTTCAGTGGGCCTCAATACAGGTACAGGCACGCACCCACAAAAAATTCGCTGTAGTACATAGGTCTCGATTTGTTGTCCCATAGTCTTTACTCAGGAATTGCTTGTGGGCATAGTGCATCAACAGAGGATCGTTGGGTTTAGTCTTTGCCAACTGAGTCTTAACAAGAGACTGGCAATGGCAGATTAATGGTGATTGGTTCTGGTTTATTATTATTGTCTACTATTATATGAGTCCGGTGAAGGAGTGGTTGCAAAATTTAGCTAGGAACACGGAGGATAAACTAACAGAAAACTCGTCATTGCAGAGAGGAAATTAAATAGCCTTTCTGAGGCAAAAGGAGGCTGTCATCTGTCAGCAGCTGTCAGGAAAAAGCAGTATTTTGGAAAAGCTTGGGGAAAATAATATGTTCCGTTCTGAATATGATAGTTCTCATTAAAACTAGATTTTGGGATGGCAAATAAGACTGGAGAGCATACCATCTAAATTGAGGGATTTAATTTACCGACATGTTCTGCAACAACTCTGAGCAATCATGTTTACTGAACACCTTTAAGTTTTCCAGTATTTTCCAGCTTTTTTTCAAATGTTAACAAGCTTGACCTGTCCCTGGAGGGAGAAGTAGGGAGAGAGAACTACTGTGAGTGATGAAACTAAAGAAAACAAAACCAGAGTTGAACCAACTTGGAAAATCTGTCTAAGAAACAAGCTATACTTCTTGAAAACGTAAGAGAGAGGCAAAAAAAAAAAAAAAAGATGTATATGTAGGTGTAGAACTATATGGAAATAGTTCTATTTTAAAAGAGAGAGACACAAATATATGCTTTCCACAATTATTACAAATACAGCATATTGTAGAATAAAAATGCCAAAGGATAAGACCTATAAAATAAATAGAGCAAAATTACTGTATTTATATTCCTTACTATGAAGTGTGAATTTCCAGGCAGAATTTCAGCAGCAGAAATATATTTTGTAATAAGAAAACCAAAAAATTTTCGGGGGAGGGACCTATTTGGTTATTCATTCTACTATCCTGTCTCCTATAAGCTTAGATATTATTCTTCTAAACTTTTCATTCAAATCCTTGACTTTTGCAGAAAGTTCCCAACACAGACCTCATCCCAGTAGTTCCAGCAGGTGTCAGTAGCACAGGAGGTCTCAGTCGTGGGTCCTAAGGGAGAGCCTGTGTTCAAAATGCTGACTATACTTCAGCACTTCAGTCCAGTCTCTAGACTTTCTCATTCTTCTAATGCTACGTCCATCTCTTGGACATACACAAAGTGTCTCAGTTTCCTCTTCAGAGGGGACTGTGCTTGCTCTGCTCACACCTTCAGTCTCAGTCAGAGACTGAGTCAGAGACCCCACTACAAAGGTCAGAGGAACCCCTGGTGTGGTTTAAATGCAATACGTGCGCTGAACTCCCCAAACAACTGAAATAAGACTAAAATTATAGGCATGCTTTGCAACCAGCCCTCTGAGTAAGGGTGAAGATTTTACCAGCTGTGTATGTCTTCAAATCCTTTTGGTATTCTCTCACTAAGGACTATCTCAGCATAAGGTATAAGAGGTTTGGCAATGAATCGCTGTCAAATCTCTGCGGCAGTTCAACCATTACCCCTCCCAGTTACCCCCCTGTATGATTTTGCCAGGGTTTACTGTCCCAGAGTAGGATAAGCAGAAGAGAAGATGCGGTGTCCCATGCCAGTGCAAAATGAGGGGCATCTGGTGAAGACTAGGTTGCCAACTGGAACATCTGTAACACAGGCACATGTACCTTTCCATCAAGTCTTTAGCAGTGGGGGGTATTAAAGAAAGAAGAGGGATATTTTCTGTCACAGGGATAAAGCAAACAGCAGAGGGAAAGAAAGCCTTCATACACTGCAGCAAAATTTATTTTAATGTATCTTTAGTCAGGTCAACAATAAGCATTGCAGCACCAAACCTTTATGTATCTTACAAGTAGTGAATATACACCTCTGAATTAAGCTGGATGAAATGCAATACACAAATAGGAGCTGGTGATATAAAAAGACAGTCTACTTAGGAGGTTGCCACCTAAGCCAGTGGTCTACACTGAACAGGATAGTCTTATTTACTTCTTCTCGTTATTAACAAGCGATAGGACAAAAGGAAATGGCCTCAAATTATGCCAGGGTAGGTTTAGGATGGATATTAGGAAAAAGTTCTTCACGGAAAGGGTTGTTAAGCATTGGAAGAGGCTGTCCAGGGAAGTGGTGGAGTCACCGTCCCTGGAGGTATGTAAAAGACGAGTGGACGTGGTGGTTAGGAACGTGGTTTAGTGGTGGTTTTGGCAGTGTTTGGTTGATGGTTGGACTTGATGATCTTCAAGGTCCCTTCCAACCTAGACAATTCTATGATTTTATGATTCTATGATTCTATGATTTTAGCCCTGCCCTCTCAGAGTCATTCTCTGACCATCCAGGACGTACCTATATCCACCAGGGATTCACATTTCTGAAGTTTTTACTAGACTTACTCTCCTACACCAGCTTTTTCACATGAAATATGGATGGAGTATGAAGTCATAACTCTATAATAGCTAGAACGCAGTGACTGAGTTTGCTGTGGATGGACATCAGTCCTCTCTAATCAGCAGGCTACTCTCTACTGAATGAGAAAGAAAAAATAAGTATTTTTATCTGTTTCTTTTCTGGTATTGCTCCAATGAACACAAATTAATGAAATATTAATTGGCCTAGTAAAAATATGCAAGGTCTGGTTACTGCACACATGTGGAAGAGAGATGTTCTTTACCTCCTCTGAGGAATGTTGGCAGATTATATATTAAGTAGTAAATAAACTGGAAGCATTACTTAATTTTGACAACATTTGTTAAAATTTGCGTAGGGAATACAGGATTTCAACCAAGTGTGCTCAGTTCTAGTTATTTCATGTGATGGTGAAGAGCACCTAGCACTTTACACGACCAAGTTCCTATGTGGTAGTGGTAGATAACTGTCATCAGCTACTAACCAGCTTTCTAGGAAAACTCTGAAAAGAAAGCAGAGCAGCTACATCCATTGGAAGATATCAGGCCTGTGAAGAACAGGAAAAATAGTCACTAGTTTTTGTGGGTTTTGGAGAAGGCTAGTAAAAATAGAGACAGAAGAAATAAAAATTGTCTTTTCTTTCTCCCATTCCTTCTCTCCACCTTTCCCTTTCTCTGACAAAGTCACCAGTCTGTCCTAGGACATATTTTTGCCTTAGTAGCCCTCTGAAAAATTAAATGCATTTCATAATATATAAAACTCTCCTACTTTATATTTGCTACACGTACAGAAAAAAAAAATATTTTTTCATTCACAGAGAGATGTTCTCCCATCAGTTTCGTATCCATCACTAGTCCACAGGTCCACTGAATTCAATGGGACTCATGCTTTTATTTTAGATGAAACTAGGATTAATGCCATGGATCGAAACCTGCCAGTTTCAGTGCAAGTCCTTCCACTGACTTGAAGGAGGATTTAGAAAGCCCAAGGTCCCTTTTGAGCACATATAAACTCACATGGATAAGATAAATACGCATGTGAACAGCTGAAAGATTGAAATGTTCCTAAAGTTTGTCCAAGTGGTTGGTCAAATAACTAGCTGCAGCTCTATGCAAAAGTCATGTTGAGCCAAAGCTTTGAGCTTTGATTTGATAGACCTTTCTTATTCTGAAATCTAACAAGCTTCATTCAGGGTTTGAATATGCAAAAACTTACACAGGATTATAAATACAAGAAGAAATACTGAAAAAAAATATTTTCACTCATACAAGCGAAAAATAAATTAAAGAATTCTGATAATTGCATTTTTTATTATTAACCCTTAATGACAATTTATTTACGTAGTTCTCCAGAAGCTGCTTGATTTCATTTGTTTGTTTTCCTTTGTTTTGTTCAAAACCAGATTTTTGGCCTTTTAAAGATTCATATTGAACTATGCAGCTACAAATTACATGCTTATGTTAACAGATTTGCAATTAAAATTATTCTACTCCTCTGTTATTCCCAAATTGTATGAACAGAAAGCTCATGTTAAAAGCAAATTTAATTAACTGTGTTTAATCTTGTTTCCTTTTTCTTTTCCTTCTTTTTTTGTTTTTCTTTCTTCAGAGTTAAGGACTGGATTTTATTTGAAATGGGCTAAACTGGCATCAGTGTTTTTTAACTATATGGAATGTCCTATGATTCTTAGCATTGAAAAGAGGGC
>VZSZ01011473.1:0-57727 GCA_013398815.1 Ibidorhyncha struthersii | reverse complement strand
TAAAAAAAAAAAAAAAAAAAAAAAAAAGGCTGTAAATTGTAATAATATATTAAATATTGTATTATTATAGCAACTTTAGTTAAGCAACTAATACTATCTTTAATTTTTTACAGAGAACTTTGATGAAATAATTTATTACAATGACTCACAGAAAAACTTGTTTTCAAAAAGACAGGAGAAACTGTTGAAGATTGTGAAAAAATACTAAAAATAATGCTCTACTAAGAATAAATTTAAAGATGCAAACAGTGAGTCTGACTTTTTGGGTACTAGGGATCTGTGATTGAAATTAAAGCCAAAGTGTTGGGGGGGATAATGATTTTTAATAATGATTAAATTTAAGCAACCTTCCCTTTCCTTAAAAGAAAAGCAAACACACACACACACACAAAAAAAAAAAAAAAAAAAAAAAAAAAAAAAAAAGGAAAGAAAAGAACTGGTGTTCTGACCTGGAATGCAGCTACCTATTTCATAAAATGCCTCTGGCTAAAATATAAAGGTTGAGGTAATTTCCTCATATTCAACTGGTTTTCCAGACTGTACTGTATAACATAGCATCAGCTGTTCATCTCAGACTTCTTATGAAGAGAATAAAATTACAAGAAATTAAAAATAATACCCACAAAAGAAAAGCATTTAATTTTTAGGTCATGTCTATGTCAAATTTCAATGGTGTGACATCTACAAAAATACATTTTCATTTATTATCTATGAGATATTCAATATATTCAGTATCTGAATTAATAAGTGGTATTCAATATTTGTCTGGTCACACAAGGATCAGTTATTCTTAAAAGGGATTGATAACAAAACAACAGTTCGACAAGGTAAGTACAGAGACATTTACAAGTCAGATTTCAAATGTTTTAGGAACTGTTTTGGTTGACAGTAAACGATGGCAACACGTATGTGGAAATCAATGCTGACCCTCCTGATAAGATGAGACAAAATATGATGAAGTCCGCATGAGGTTCTGCAGCAAACAACAGGTGAAAATAAAAACTCATTTGTAACAATCTGAGCTGTAAATATAGTGGGAAATAAACCAAAAGTCTCACAGTTTCCTCGCAGCTCTGTAACCTGAGATCTCTATTCACACCTTCACAGCCACTCACCTTTTTGACCTAACCACCTGCTCACACAGGTAGGTTCATGTAATGGGTGAATAAAGTCCACCACGACTGTTCTATTTCAACGTACAGATATATTACAAACTCTTTTTTCATGTCAGAATGGTATGAAGCCTGCTATGGATAGCTTCAGCCATTGTGAATGAGAGTAGTTTCACTGACTCAGTAGACTGAAACCAGTGGACCAGCAATGCCAGTTTGTCATTAGGCCACTGGCTTCCTAGGAAGAGACGTGAGACCTTGACTTTGTTTCAAACCTGTGGTCAAATTCTCCCTGATGCCACAAGATCAAGGTTTCACTTTATGTATACATCACCAGGCATAAAGTAAATGTCAGTTAAGTGTGTTTCCTATTTTAGGAAAACCATTTGGAACACAGAATGAAATAATTTTTCTGGCTGGCCATTATTCATGTGGGGATGAATAGAAGGAAACAGAGTATGTGTAAACCAAAGTAAAACTCATTAAGCTTTTGATATATGCTTAATGTTTTTTCAAGAACCCTGTCTTTCTTTTTTTCTTTGTAACATATTTTCCACCTTTTTTAGTTTAAGGTTGAGTTGTTCCACTTTCCTTAATAAAGCTTCACAAGACTACACCAGTCTATATTCTAGACTAAAAGTGATGGACTATATTCTTCAAAAGTAAATGCATTTGCTGGACCAAGGAAGCAAAGGTTTTTTCAAATATGTGTTCATCACTTCTACCCACTTAGCTTATCTAGTCCACTTCCATGCCCTCTTGCTTACTATGGCCTCCTGCTTAATAGCCCCTGAACATTTCAAAGAATCAGAAAATCATAAAATCATAGAATCATTGAATAGTTTGAATTGGAAGGCACCTTTAGAGATCACCTAGTGCAACCCCTCCCATGGCCAGGGACATCTTTCACTCAATCAGGTTGCTCAAAACCCCATCCAACCTGACTTTGAACACTTCCAGGGATGGAGCATCCACAACTTCCCTAGGCAACATGTTCCAGTGTCTCACCACCCTCGTTGTAACAAATGCCCTCCTTCTGTCCAATCTAAACCTACCCTCTTCAGTTTAAAGCCACTATGCCTTGTCCTGTCGCTACAGGCCTTGGTAAAAAGTCTCTCTACATCCTGGTTATAAGCCCCGTTTATATATTGAAAGGCCACAATAAGGTGTCCCCGGAGACTTTTATTCTCCAGGCTGAACAGCCCCAACTCTCTCATCCTTTCTTCATAGGAGAGGTGTTCCAGCCCTCGAATCATTTTTGTGGCCCTCTTCTGGATCCACGCTAACAGATCCATGTCTTTCTTTTACCGGGGACCCCAGAGCTGAACACAGTGCTCCATATGGCATCTCACGACAGTTGGTTAGGAGGGGGAGAATCACTTCCCTCGACCTGCTGGTCACGCTTCTTTTTATGCAGACCAAGAAAAGATTGGCTTTCTGAGCTGCAAGCACACCTTGGTGGCTCGTGTCCAATTTTTCATCCACCAGTATCCCTAAATGTTTCTCTGCAGAGATGCTTTCAGTTCATCCACCAGTCTGTATTGATACTGGGGATTGCCTCTATCCAGGTGCAGGATGTTGCACTGGGCCCTGTTTAACTTAATGAAGTTCACATGGGCCCACCCCTCAAGGCTGCCAGAGTCCCTCTGAATAGCATGCCTTCCCTCAAGCACACTGCACCACCCAGCTTGATGTCAGCCACAAACTTGCTGAGGGTGCCTTCAATCCCACTGTGTCACTGATGAAGATATTAAATAGACTGGTACCAGTTCAGACCCCTGAGGGACACCACTCATTACTGCTTTTCACTTGGACATTTAGATATTAACTGTAAGACTTTGGACATGGCCATCCACACAATTCCTTATCCATTTAATAGTCCATCCATCAAACCCATATCTCTCCAATTTAGCAGGAAGAATGTTGCGTGGGACCGTATCAAAGACCTTACAGAAGTCCAGGTACATAATGTCCGTAGATCTTCCCTCATCCCCTGATGCAGTCACTCCATTGTAGAAGGCCACTAGATCAGTAAAGCACGATTTGCCCTTGGTGAAACCATGTTGGCTATCTCTAATCACATTCTTGTCTTCCACATGTTTCAACATAACTTCCAGGAGGATCTTCCATGATCTTGCCAGGCATGGAGATGAGGCTGAGTGGTTAGTAGTTCCCAAGGTCCTTCTTTTTATCCTTGGGTGTGGCATTTTCCTTTTTTCAGACACTGGGGACTTTGCCTGACTGTCATGACTCTTCAAATATCGTGGAGAGTGGCTTGGCAACTACATCAGCCAATTCGTTCAGGCCCCTGGTATGCATCTGGTTGGTTGCCAGAGACCTATGCATGTTCAGGTTCCTCAGGTGGACTTGAATCTGATCTTCGCATACGATGAGTGAGACTTGGCTCCCCTAGTCCCTGCCTTGAGATTCAGAGGCTTGGGAGATTTGCACTCATAAATCATTATCTTTCCAGAATGGGAGTATATGTCTTCTTGTCAAATGCATAGATGCCTTCATCTCAATATTATTTTACTCTAACAGTGATTTAATAAAGATTATCAAGTAATTTTTGTCTCAGGGACAATTAAACCAGAGTAATATGCATAATTAGACATTTTACTTTACTTATGCAATTCCTCAGATACTTCAGAGAAACCTTGGCTTCCTTGGAAGATTTTATAAAGCTACCAGGAGCAAAGCTACACTCTTACGTACCATCTTTTATGTCCTGCCAAGAGGAGACTCAATTCGCCCTGTTTTTGAAGATTCATAGAAAATCTAAGTTTTTTACAGGCTTTGTGTGATCTGTATCCCAATTTCTTATGTTTAAGGTACAGTTGGAAAAAAAATCTTAGGCAAATATTCCATGCCTTACATTTTCTCCTGTTATAGAAATCTTCTCTGGATTGTCTGTGGTCTTTCAAGCAGAGGCTTCCCTCCTCCCAGTAAATCAATCAGGGACTCTAAGAAAGCTGAAATTCAAAAGAAAATACAGATTTCAGAAACATCTAAAACTGGAGGTACAGTTGAATGTAGTACAGACACTAGGAGAAGAACTACTAGGCAGAGGCACACAGTCCTGTATGAAATTTAATAATACAATTTGTGTAATGATGAAAAGGCAAGTGGAAGCCTGTGTCTGGCAGGTTAGCAAGTGAGAGTCTAGAATGTAAGAACAAAATTAAAGTGACAAATTAAATTTCCCAAACAAACCAGAAGTTCATTCAAGAACTTAGTTAGGTTTGGGGCGGGTTTTTTTTTTGTTTATCATTGCATGAGGTGTCATGGATGTTGATACTACATCTTCCAGAAGCACAGAATCTGGGACAAAATTTACCCATAGGAAAGCAGTTATGAATTGCTTCTTTGTCTTCAGCCAGAGCACTAAGTTCAGCAGTAACACCAATCTATCCTGCCTTTGAACTTGCGCAATATTTTGTTTCAAGCAAAGATGGACATGAAATAAATGTTCCATAGGATCTGAACAGCCTTTCTTAATAAATCTTAACATTTAGAAACTCGGAAATGAGTTTCTCTGCCAGGTCCTGTATCGTGTGCAACTGAATCAAAGACCTAGCGCTAAACAACCTCCTCTTCTCTGATCTTCTGGAAATCAAAATTTGCATTTAGGTGTTGATGCTCAGTCTCATTTATAATTGAGATCTCATTTCACTCCTTAAGAGATGTCCCTGAAGTGTCAAATTTTGAAACTGAATAAATTTCTACCCTAAACAAAATGCATGAATACATCCATTATAAGTGTAATGGATTAAATAAACAAATAAACGTAATGCAAATTGAGGCTTGCAGTGCCTACCTGACATCTCCTACCAGCTTCACAGCAAATCTACAGCTGAGTCAGGTAAACAGGCTCTATAAAATATGTGGGAAAGTAAAGTTCTTCGTTGACTATAAACATACTCAGAAAACTGTTTAAGCTAGTCAAAGCAAATATAAACCTCCCCTATTCTCCATATGCATAAGAATTCCATATTCTTAAAATAACTTTCTCTCCAGGATTTGGACACCATATTCAATACTGCAGGAAGAATACATGCGAGAATATAAAATGTAATTCTTCTCCTTAGGTGAGTTATCCCTGCTTTTTCTCTAAATGCCCAAGAATTGAATTTAAATGAGGGAGAGGAGGTTTGGTGATCTTTATGGTATTAGGGGGAAAGTTAATTCCTTTCTCTTTCTCATCTTCTTTTCTCTTGCCCTCCTTGTGTCACTGCACACTCTCACACTTCTTTTTTTTAATAAAGTGGTTTAAATGTATGCAGCATGTGGGTGATGGTGGTTCAATTTCTTCCTGTGGCTGAAATCTGCATCCTTCATGCAAGTGACCTCACTTTCAGGCTAGTGAGCGCTGTACCCCTGCTCTTTTTGTTCTTTTGCCACCATGTGTGACGCGTTTCCAGTTCCAAATTAATGTGGGACAGAAAAGGAGAGCCTGGAAACAAGAATGAAATAGTCAAGAGGGCAGATAAATTTGCTTGCTTCATATCCTTTTTTCTTCTCCAAGTCTCAGCGTCTTGCTGTAATAGATTTCACGTCATCCATCACATCCAGGGACTTCATGACTCATTACCTCCTCTTTCCAAAAGGAGATCCTCCAGGGATGTGCCTGCTCAGGACACCTGGCCCAGAGAAGAGGAAGGCAGAGTCAGACTTTCCGTCCACCAGGAGGCACAGAATTTCCAAATCCCAATATTATACTTTGCATTCACATCTTTTCTCTATTCAAATACTTCTTTTTTTTTTAAATCACAGTGAGAAAAAAAATATAACCAGTTTTAGCTATTTTCAAATGACATAGTGATCCCAAAGTCAGGAATTTAATTTTCTGTTAGTTAAACTACCATTAGCCTGTTATTTGAAACAGTTGGGCATTTGCTGGTGACTTAATAATGTAATTTCCTTTGGTTTTTCATTACAGTAAGCCCGAATATTCAACGATACTGAGTTCATCATAAACCAGAAGGGAGATTTGTAATCCAGCATTTTAAATCTTGACAACATATGTTTATTGCTCGCTGTGATTGTTATTTCCATAATAGAAGTTTCCCTAGAATCTAACTGTAAACGTAGAGCAAACAACAAACACAGAAAATGAACTTTACAGGGATTTTGTCATTGGTTTTCATTGTTTATAAACAGTGCTACTGCTTATAAATAAATTTCACTCCAAACTAATTCCAAACCTTAAGAAAAAAGTGTTGGTTGCTCTTTTAACATCTACATATTCTTTAAGAAAATGAAACGTGAGGAAAAGAATGAATGAAAATTTTGCATACATTTCTCCGCATAATTTCAGCTACCTTTCCACAGGATACCACTTGAATCTCCAGAAAGGCAGCACTTTCAGTACTGCTATTCCTTAATAATCCTGGAGCTTCCAGAAACTAATTGATTTTCTTTAGTAGCCACCAGGTGGCAATCATAAACTTAGCCCGCTCTATCAACTCTTATGAAGCAGCTACTGTAGCTGATAATATGCTGTAAGCATAAAGCAGAAAAAGGTATCTCCATGGTGACTACTATACTATGTTTTTTGTCATGGGTGAAACTAGATGAAACCATGTCCATGCTTCTAAATTACGTATTTCATCTCATTAAGTCCTGAGCAGCTAACCTTGAAAAAATATGTTCTGCTGAAAGACGTACTTTGTCTCACAAAGAGCCTGTAGACAGCTAATTATTCATGTGGTATTTTCCGCCTTCTGGACAGTGACTATAGTGAACACTCCTGCAAAACAATCTATATGAATTTTTAAATTGCCTTTTCTACCCAAGTAAAATATCTAATTTAATAATAATTCAACCTAAAGTACTTGGTTTTCTCTGTTGTCTGTTGGAGCTTTGAGTGAAGCATTGCAGAGCTATGGCAGGCAAAGGTGTTCCGTGCTTTCATTCTCATGTCGTTTGGCTTTTAAAGAGCTGAGAGCCCTGGAAGAGCAACTCAGCTTTCAACATCGTCATAACACTCTGAAAAGTAAAGATGGAAAGCTCTGGTCTGTACATGTGTTCATTTTGAACATTCCTGTTGAGATACAGCTAAACATCAGCAGATTGTTTTTGTTTCAGAAGTGTTTTAAGATCGTAAACCCCACTGACTTTTAGGAAGAGAGGTTCTTTGGGCCAAAAGAAAAGCTCACCTTACTTTTGTTTTGGTTTTCTTCTAGATCTACTGCATCTAGATATTTTCCTATACATATTTCAGTCTTAGCTCTTGGATTCACCCTTTTGATTCACTTGAAACTGTTTTATGTTTTGTTCCATTTCAGTTAACTGGAAAACAAGATAACAAAATAGAGTTGTAAAGGGTACATCAATTTTACTTAATCTGATGGAATTATGTATTTTGATTATGCCACACATCTTTTCTCTAAAAAAAGAAATAGCAGAAAGCAAAAAATTTTAAAAACAGATGATGAAATTAACTCAATAAGAGGCACAATAAGAATATCTGGAAAAGAAAAGTTGAATAATTGGAAATATTAAGGGAACTCACAGGAAAAAAAAGAGTGGAAGCTCTTTATATCAGGTATAGGAAAAAAAATACACCCTCCATTAGGCTTGAAGGGCATCAGGTTTAGAGTATGGAAATAAGAAACTTTGGTACTCAGTGTCCTGTTTGCTGGTGAAAGTCACGTTCAGAAGCAGCATTGTTAGCTGGATGTGAAAAAACAGTAATAATGAGACAATCCCAATCTACATGAGGTAGCATAAAGATTAGACAGAATCTTATAGATTGATACCGTCTGTGAGTTAGTTATTTACCATTTTCTATTTTAAATGTTCTTCAACATCCTTCTGGAGCATTTTTAGATGCAAGGTAGCAAACTGGTAGCAATTGTGTGATTTGTTGTAGAGATTCCTGTGATCATGCACTTTGTTGTTTCCTTTGGCTTTTCACTGCCCCCCAGCATACACACTGTCTTGTATCTTGTCCCTGGGCAAACCCAAATTTCCAAGGTCAAGTACATTTCTACTACAATTTTAACTTCTCCTCTGTCATTCAAAGATAAAGTAAATTTCACTGCTTCCAATCAAATTCAGAACAAGTACAAAGGTTTAATATTACTCCTTGAAAAAGCAAAATCAGGTGATTCCTGTTTTTAAAAATGGAGAGTGACTTTATGCAGGCACCATATCTTTATGCAGTCACCATAAAAAGTACAAGGACTCTGTAGATTCTTGAACATGAGGTATTTTTCTCTGCTCCTAACTTGTGATTCCCTGTAGGAGGAGTTAGATGGCAGTGTTGTTACACTGTTTGAAGCAACCATCCTTTTATTCCTGGTTTTGTCAGAAACCATCATTTCAATCCAACATTACAAAGTCAAAGCATAATTACCACTAATGCTCCCCCTCTCTTGAGCAATGCCATCAGGGTATATCCTGCAAATGAATGGAAACTGTTAATTATAATTATATTAGACACCCATATTGTACGTTTCAGCAGTGCTGGTGTCGTCTTTGGATCTTTGTTTATCATTACACAGGAGATATTAAAGTAAAAAGATGAAGACCACAGTGACAGCACTCCTTTATAGTATGAAAATTATGCATCCTATTTCACTAATAGCTCAGCCCAATAATTTGAAAATGCTTGTAATTGGATTATTTTGTACCCATATTTTACATATATGTCACAAAAAAAAGAGAATGTTTAATTTGTTTTCTTTTTTTAGATTGTTTGCAATCTAATTAATATGTTTGCTTTCATTTAAAAAGCAATAATATTTCATATTCATTTTGCCTGGAACATATATCTTCATTTTTAGCCCAGCCTCCAGGGAACTATTTCAAGTACAGTTGTAATATGTGTACAGCACAAAATCCTGTCTCTGAAGAAACTGGGGAATAACATGTACTTTCTTAGCTCTTCATCCTCTCTTCTTCACACCGATTTTCCTAGCTCTGTTTTCCTCTTTACAAAACCCCTAATTTATTCTTAGCTTCCTGACCTTTCCAGAAAAGACCTGTCATCTTTTGCTTAGCATTTTATTTAGCCAATCTTCCACAATCTGTCCAGTGCATCTCCCTGAAATTTTTCAGCTACAGTCACTACTGATTGATGCACTGACTCTGCAGCTGTCTTACCTTATTCAAATTTATTCTGATTCTTTCCAGAACTTGCCTGAACTTAGTATCAGGGAAGTATTGCTTTAAGTGCGCAAGAACACATTCATTTCTACCACTTTAACTATGCCAGTTTGAGTAAATGACTGCAATGCCACCCTTTACAGTGGTGATGCAATTGTACTTGTATAAAAGACCTTCTGCTGGTTGTAAATGTACATCATCTTCCAGCCATAGCAAGGCTGAGTAAGCCGTTACTGCACATCCTCACTTAGGTCCTAGCAACCATCTCCACCAGCTTTATCTCCGTCTGAAGAGTCAGCTGAGAAGCTCGTCCACTTGCTAAACTGTTTCATTCAAAACGAGCCAAATCTGTAATGAATTGCTCATTGTTTCAACCTACTAAGCATGCAACTTTTCCCTAATTAGACCACAATCATAAACTGGTAATGAGCTATCTCACAAAACTGCAAAATGCAGGTGCCAAGACTCAGCTTTTGCCTCAACCAATACAAGGTCTCTGTTCAAAAAGCCTTTTACCATCCCGAATGATACTGCTAAAGAGTTGCCCAGTCTTACCCATTTCAGAAGTCTATCTGAGCAGCTCACTGATATTTCTCCTTGAAAGGCAATTCCTGGGTATCATTCTTTTAGGAAAAACACAGTTTGCTTCACTTTTTTTTCTAGTACAAGTTTCCAACCTTCCTTAAATCTAAGCTGGTCTACTGCCAGTTTTTCTGCCATGTGGCCAGTAGTCTGGAAGCTCTAGGAGCTGCAAGGCAAGCAGAGGTCCTCAGGGCTCCCAGTGGCCTGGTTGCACAGCAGGGAACCTGGAAGCCTTCAGCGGAAACAGCATTCCTTGGCCTCCCCAGGTTACCAGCACTGCAGGAATTTGCCATGGGGAGTGCCAAGGAAGCAGAAAGCCGGCTGCTAATCAAACAGATTTTTCCTGAGAAACCTTCCTGGATCCAATTGGGAAATTAGAAGAATTTGACATGTTTTGGTGGAACATTTGAAATGTTGTTGAAAGTGCATTTCCCAGTGGAAGGTTTCCAGACAGCTGTCATAAATTCAGGCCAAGAGAGATAAACAAACAAACTGAAGACACCATAACCATTCTTTTCTCTTCTTTGCATTAATGCCTCAGAAGCTCATTTGCAATAAAATCCTTTGAGTGCATTCACTTTATCTGAACTCAGAGACAATTATGTTGACATTTTGCCACTCTTCAGATAGAAAATATCTTCCAGAAGAAGTAAGAGAGATTCTGCATGAATACATGATGAATTTCACTTAGTTCATCTGCAACACTCAGGCAGATAATATCTATTCTCCACCGTAGCAATTACTCATAAGCAATTATTAGATCAATGTTCACATTGCTGCATATTCAGAGTCAGCTCCCACGTCCTCCCTATGTCTCAGAGGCATATACATGTAGATCTTCATGCATGAAACACTTGAGAAAACAAATCAGGGAATAGAAATGACAATGGTATATTTATGACTTATCATTATGGAGGATCTTACTCTGGCATCTTAAAGGTAGGTATCACGGCCTGACATAGTCATCCAAGGCTCCCTAAGGAGAGAACTTGAGTAACTCACCTCACCCTAATATTCCCAAGGTAAGAACATCTAAGAGAGGTCAGACAAACTGCAGTCTAAGAATGCCTCTTACTCTTTGCTGACCATAAAAAAAAAATGAGTAGGTCAAACATGTATGTCTAACTTTGGGATATTTGAAGTTAGTTGAAGTGTGCCCCAGTCGGTAGTTCTCATACAGACAATAAAGGTCCCTCTCTCATCCAAAAGCATTTCATTTAAGCTGTTAGGAGGACCTGCTGGCTATATCTGAACCTGTCAAACATAATGTTGGTATTGACCTCTTTGACCTCAACTGAACCTCTTTATCAAAAGCTGGTAGTGTAGTGTCCCATGAACATATTATTACACAAATCCATTCTACACTTGTTCCCATTTAAAGTCAGGTTTCAGTTCAAAGGCTTTTGTTCTTTTATTCAAAGCTGTCCAGGAAAGAGTGACCTAAGGCATTTGCATTTAATTAGGGTGACCATTTTTTACTTTACTATGAAAACCTCAGTCAGTAGGGAGACAACCAAAAGTAAGAAATAAGTTCACACTGAACTCATCATAGGAAAGGTATTATATCTGTACAGTATCTTGATGGGCAGGTTAGGAGATTATTGGAGCTGCCAGTCAATCCCACAAGTCCACATAGCTTTGCTGCAACTTTTAATCTGACTCTCTGTGATATGTATGTATATACCACAAATCTATATTTGAAAGTCGAGGTAAGCAATATAACTAGATGTAATTCATTTCAGTACACACATAAAACTCATGTTTTTATTATTCCCAGTAAGTTCATACATTGAAAAATAGGCTTTCAAAATATTTATTTATTTCAACACACAAAGAATTTTAAAATAATCCATATCTCTCTTCAGTTGCATAGGAACCAGAGAAACTACAATTAATGATATGGGTGTGAAAATCTTTTGATCTTTTCAGACTATAGCATGCATGAGGTTGGACAGACAAAGAGAAACAAAGAAAGAGAAAGAGAGAGAGAGCAACCACATATTATTATAATTTTGTTTATAAGAAAAATACAGCAGGAAAAAATAAGTTAATGGAGAATCATAACTCCAAAAACTCAAAGCACAGAAAGCCACATACCAGCACATTGCAAATAATTCAACAGACACCTGCTTGTATGAGGTCTGTATTTAGGTCGTATGATTTCTCTAACATAATCTAACAGAAAAAGAAGGATTCCAGATAAAGACCTAGGGTAAGTAGATACAATGCCATCAAAGATCTTAAAACTGAAGAGCTGAATTTGGACTGATTATTAGATATTTTTCATTTATGTTTTTCTTTACCAAGTTATTTTATTTCATGTGTCTCATCCATCATTTCTAAATGGAAAAAAAATAGCTTATAATGATTTTTCTTTTCATTCGTCAATGCACCTTTGAAAGGCAGAATAATTAAACAGAAAAATACACTTTTCTTTATTCCAAACTTCTCAGTATTTCCTCATTTTATTTTATGCCCTAGTTACTTCCCTGTAAGGACACTGCAAATCTGTTGCAAAGAGATATATTGCACTCTGTCAAAATAAAAGCCTAAATTCAGAGAAGACAGAGGTTTAAGATACTCCAGAAGTAACATGTGGGAAGCTAATACAGGGTCTTACTAAAGAAGCAATATTTGTGAATCCCACTGTGATGCATATAAGGACATGGATCTACCAGAGGTGGAACAGCATGCTTTGATCCCACTTTAACTCTCCTCCAGCCTAAAGATCCCACAATTACAGGGGTGATCCGATTGAAAACACACTGAAAATGCCCTCCTTTCCCCTACAAATGGTACATTTTGAGCTCATCGGTTCCTTTGGTCATCTCAGTGTAATCTGGCTCTAGTATTAAACAAGTAATTTGGATACTGAACCTGAATGCCAAAATTCTGCTAGATACTGTAAAAGTCAGATGCTCCAACTTAGGACAGCACAACTACTAAGTTTTCTCTGTGGATCTAGTCTTTCATATTTAAGACGAATAGCGCAAAAAAAAAGTCTTACAGATCAGCAAGAAAGCCAAACAGAAATTGGCTCATGAAAAAGGTTTCAAATCTCTTTGGTTGTGATTAAGTAATCCAGGAGCCCATGTGTGTATGTGTGTTTAATTAGCAGGCTACACCACAGTTTAAAACTCCTCTTCAAGTAGATCCTATCACGACTGTGAGCAAGAGCAAGGATGAATATGCTAAACACATTTGAATAAAGCTGCTGTCTCTCCTTGTTCCAAAGCTTCTCTTTTTACTCAGGAGTCTCCAGTTCTCTTAGTTTCTAATTTGCCCATGGCTGCTACAGTTGACCAACCTCTCTAGTCCAGATTACCTCTACTGCTGGAAGACCTCTCAAGAAACCCACTTTTCTACTGCCCAGTGCATTTGTATTAAACAATATAATGAGGTATATTGTAGCAAACAATATAACCAGAATAACAGTGTAATTGGGGATGGAGTTAGGAGAAAAGCTTGCTTTAGTGCTCTTACATTTTAAGCAGACAGGGTTTTTATGTTTTGGTTGTTTTTTTTAATCACTCCCCTGAATTTTCAGAGCCTTCCATCCTTCATCTGATCAGCTGGGTAATTTAATTTAGCAGTGAAAAAAAAATCCAATTGGGTGCTGCTTTGTTCACCTGATTGTATTTTTCAATGCAAAATGAAACTAACCCACTGAAGAGCTGTGGGAGAGAGCATAGGGCAGGCAGAATGCAGAAATTTAAAAGCTGCCTTTATTTTTTCATTCTTCCACTTCAAACACTAAGTAGCTCCCAGTTGTGTTTGTCAAGATAAAATAAAACTGACAAGATGGCAAGCTGAGAGAAATAAGGCTGTGCGTATGTGAAGAAGACAGAGTCATCAGAACGAGAATTCAGAATGGACAAAAAAGTGATCATAGAATAAAAAAGGACTTATTCCTAATAAAATAAAATAAAATAAAATAAAATAAAATAAAATAAAATAAATACCCTGCCTTACAAATCCATTGGACTTTGCAAGTTAGTGTTTAATAAAACTTTCTCAAGACTAAAACTCAGAGTCAAAGATTCTTCAATATCTTTTGTATTGCTAGTAACAACAATTTCAAGATTTAAACCTCAGAGCTTTATGGGCTCTACAATAATGAAAAAGGTATGGTATGGTCTAAGACCAAATGTAACTCTCAAATTTCATTTTTTAAACTAGCAAACAAACCATATAGACTATCCATTATAATAAGGATAAGGCCATGCCCATCCAAACACCCAGGTTTACACAGAGACAGCAGATCAACATGCAGACAACAGCAAATACTCACTGTATGCTACGTTTGGTTTGGTGTCCGAGTCAGGGACAGGTCTTCATCACCAGCTGAACGGAAGCAGCTGATGTCAGAGGGTGAGGAGTACTGAAGACCAGCTGCCTAATCATCAAACTTAGCCTCCCACTTAAACTGTAAAATTAGCCAACCCATTCTGTCAAGCTCCAAGCCTAGAGTCTTCCAGGAAGAATGGTTGAGGCCTCTGCACCTATAAGAAGCCTGACAGTTTGAAAGTGGGGCGAGTTAACCCCTTACGAAAGTGTAATGCCTAATAGAAATGTCCTTGGTCACACAACAGAGGTATGAATCAAGCAAGGGTGTGCGTTAACCAGCGTTGCAAAGGTTGCCTAAACCAAACCCTAGAGCATAGAGTTTTCTTGGATGGAATAGAGTGGCAAGGATGAACTGATGTGTCAAATGACTGGCACCACAGATGCATAGGAAAGGATGTTTTTCCTTTGTTTGACATGCACCTAAAGCTTTTAGTGCTGTTATGCAAGGAAAGTTGTCATTTACTTCCTAACTCCCTATAGTGCAGTGTCTACTCTTCTGGGAGCACACATTAGGAAGTGATTTTGCCCCATGTTGCACACTGATCTCAAAATGCAAGAAGATTACATTAATTTCTGAAAGAAATGTCTATAAAGACCTATAAGGCCCAATTCTCCATCTGTCTTGAAAATTCCTTTAGCAACAAATTGCCAAAATGGACAAAACATGCAAAACATCCCCACATAACTGCCTTATTCTTTCTGCTGGTGGCAACATTCAGAGACTAAATTCTGGCCTTGCTGAAATTTTGGTCTGATTCAAGATGTCCATCCTTATATATTTACATCATAACTCAAGACAACGTGACACTTTAAGCCTAGGAATAATTTCAATAACTTCAGAGATGTTCATACTATTGCCTTAATATTATGATTCTTAATTGCTTTAGTGAGTCAGGTAGCCAGTTCCACCTGTAGAGATACTGCATATGGGAAGACAGATAAAAAACCTGTTCCTTGAAAAGCAGAAAGATAATATCAAGTATAAGTATTTACAATAATTGTTTCTTGGAATCTCAAACAATTGTTCTTTGGAGTTTTTTCCTATCAACCCCTCCACAGTGGAAAGTGTCACTGCTTACCAATTAAGTTCTGCTATACTGAAACACGCAGGAATCCACTGATCCACATTGAAGATGCAGATTCAATCACGGTCACTGTTTGTGTGAAGAATCCCATTTTGTTCCTCTGCAGTTTATCCCAGGAAAGAATTCTTCCAGAAAAGAAAGTAGCAGCATAAATACAAATTTTACAATACTATAATTTGTACAAGAAAATTTCCAGAAAGAACCTCCAGAATTTGCATTCTGACAAGCATAAAGATCATGGGCAAGTATGAGAGCAGTGCAGAGCATAAGTATTTCTCATGAACAGATACAAATACTGAGGAACACATACCACCTGTTAAATCCTTGAGTAATGTACAATATCCAATTGAGCATTGTTTCTTGTTTCATATGGATGCTGCAATGTCCTCATTTAGCTTCATCAGGTTATGAGAATTAAATACTTGTAAATAAATGTGGTAGGTTCCAATTCTCATTTCTTAACCTCTTATAACACTCATTTAAATTCCAGTTGAAGAATTATCCATTAGTCATGAGAAGTAATAGGCTTATAAATTCATTAATTTTGGATAGACTTTTTTTTCTTAGCAAGTTAATAAACAGTTTTCAGTTAGCTTCCTGTCTTTCTTTAAGCAGATAGGAAATAGCTGGTTCCATTACATTTTGTCTCAATTTAATCCCTCGCTGTTATGAGAAGTGGAAAATGCAATTAAACGCACTTCTGAAACCTTTCCCTAGAGTGCTGTTTACAATATTGCCTGCATTAAACAGTCCATGTGAGGTGATGCATCTGCTTTTCCATGCCCATGCTAACCTTAAGAAACTTAAATTTATTTTTTTTTAGTCAAAGAACAGAAATACCTCCCCCCAACAAATAACAATAACAGCCCTCCCACACTCTTAGTATAAAAAGATGTTTATGGAGAACTGATAATGTCATACATGGATACCTGAGAGGTTTACAAGCAGACAGTTGTCAAATGAGCCTGAATTTTTGCTCTCCCATTGTTTTTTCCCCTCCCACATTATCAAGACTGTTGTAAACTTCCAGAAGACTTTAGCTGACCCCATACAAATTTCGTATGCTTGCAGTTTTTCCAATCTGTTTATTCATTTTAAGCAACAAAAAGAAAGATGATAGCTATGGCATTAGATATGCCCCAAATATGTTATCACTTCATGCAAACTATGTTTAGATAAGCAAGATGGGATATATCTGTATCCCCCTACATCTCTAGGCTTCTACATCCAAGGTCATCATCTAAGCTCTCTTTTTAGTTGGTGGGGATAAAACCAGGGATTTTTAATGATTGACTCGTCTGACCTGTTCCAAGACTTGTACCTTAGGAAGGGATGAATTACGACTATTTGTTGAAGAGTTACCCTCTTAAATTGTCCTATGTTTTCAACCATGCATTTAAGCTCCAAAATCAATAGGTGTTTTGGAAAATCTTAGCCTTCTAATTGAAAACTTACAGAAAACACAGGTTCAGCCTTCTACTGAGTTAAATATCAGTTGCTCAAATAACTTTTCTAAGTGAGAATAATCACAGATTACATGTAATTAATAAGGTTAAAAAAGAAAAAGAAAAAAACTCTCAATAGGAAAGCATCACAAATGGTCTGCTATACTGCTGTTAACTTTCTAAGAGAACCTTCATCAAAGGCTCTTAAAAAAGAAGAATCCTAATTTTTTTCTAGTATAAGTACACTTATTGATTTGCAAGTGTTCTGTAAGTAGGAAACAAAGGACAAGAATACACATTCAGTTTCCAGAATGATGGCATATACAAGCAGCTTTACTCCAAACCTGGTCTAGCATCTCTACAACCTGAAACAATCACAAATATTCTGGAAAAAAGCATAATTATGTGTCAAAGTTGCATATGAAAAGAAAAATCAAAAATTGGCTGTAAAGTTTCAAATTTTGGGTATAATCATAAACATTCTGAAAAAAAAAAAATAGATGTCAAAGTTGCAGATAAAAAGAACCCAAATTTGACTATAAAAATAACAGTGAAAAATTCAAGAAGATTTCATAATATATGGGGAAGTAGTTAGCAAATTAACAACTGAAACTCCGTGTCAGTGAGCGGGAAGTGCATCACATGGAAAAGTATAACCATAAAAACCTCTGTGCAATTGCGAGCTCTAACTTACTACTCAGAAAAGCAGTGTCACAGTATATCACACCCAAAAATAACAACTCAGCAGTCAGGAGAAGTGAGGAAAAATGACAAAACAGAACGAATTATGAAAGAAGGAATTGGAAACAAAGTAGAAGTTTTACTGTCATTATGCTATTGTATAAATCTATGATAATTCCCTGTCAATGAATACTGCATGAAGTTCTTGTTGCGCTCTCTCAGAAACTTACAGAGAAACTGGAAAAGATATGGAGACAACATATTGGCATAGGTTAGGAAGAGTAGGTGTCTTCTGCTTAGCAAACAACAATACAGAAGTGATGGGGCAGATATCGGTTAAATCATGTATGGCAAGGAAAAATGACTATTCACTGTTCCTCACCATACAAAACTAGAAGAGTACCTGCTGATATCACTGTGCAGGGTTTAACACAAAAAAAAAAAAACAGCCTTTCACAGAGTGGACAATTAAGCTCTAGAACTCATTTTAGGAGAGGGTGGTGGGAGTCATAGTGTAAGAGCTTACCAAACAAGAACAAGTACGTTGGGGAAGGAGCCAAAACAATGATCAAAAATGAATTTCTGTCTTAGTCTCTGGTTTTATCCATAAAGTATAAAAATACACAAAGGAAGAATATTTGCTCTTTTCTTACACATTTTTCCCAGACATCTACTCTTGGCCATCACTGGCAGGATACTGGGCTTCCCAGACTAAAGTCCCAGTTAGTACAGTCATTCTCGTGGCCTTGAAAATAAATCTAAAATATTCAGAACTTAAGTGATATCTAATAATAGTTAAGACCAACAGCTAAGGACTGATGTATTATTTAACAATTATACTCTTAGTCTCCTCATCCAAGTGAAGTTTCTGCCTCATTCTTGTTGGCCGGCTAGGGAAAAAATCACTCCCAGGAAAAAAATTGTCATAGGTTATGAATCAAAAATTTAACTTTGTACTGGAAGAGGAAGTACTTTCTTGAAAAATACATGTTTACTCTAAAATGTCAGAACAACATTTTCAACAAGATTTCTTTACTTCAGTCTTTAAATTGTTAGGGCCAATATGTTTCTCTGAGTGCAGCTTGTTTTGTAGCCAAAAGTGGAATGAGGAAAAAAGTAGAAAATTTAACATTGTTCATATTTTGTAGAGCAGGTTTCTAGTTTTGATGACAAAATCTGAAAGGTGGATGTTTTACCTATATAGTGACAGCTTATTTTTCTGAAGGTGCAATTGTAAGCCACAGCCAAAGGGTGCAGATCAGTGTCCCTGCTGTGTTGCACTCACTCCAACATAAATTTGAAATAAATAATGGAATTATTAATTATATCTATTATATTAATATTTATAATTAAATAACATGGATTTTTAAATTTAAATGAGGTCAAGTTGTAATCATGTGGGATGTCATATAATTCCTTATAATTCCTTTTTTTTTTTTTTACCATATAAAAATACACATGCCAGGTCTCCCAGACATTTATTATCTGTTCCTATTTAGCCTTGATCCTTGTTTAGGTTAGGTTGCCAAGCAACTTGTATAGTCTACCTGATAGACTTTTTATAGATTCAGGGTCAAACAGAGATATTTAATCTCTGACTGTTACAAGAAGTGGCTAAAAGCTATTAAATTTATTTCTGAAGTATTCCATACCCTTTTGGAAGAAGATAGAGGATTTTTGAAACAGTCTGAGAGAGTGAAGCTTCTGATCTAGTAGTAGGTAAATGTGAAATAAAGAAAAATCATACTGTACATATTTTTTCCCTGAAGGGACCCATATGCACAAAATTTCTGCCTTTGAGTAGCTGTGTAAAGTGCATTTTTGCTCTCTTTTCTGGCATATTATGTCCTTTGATCCATGAAATGTAACAGGGAATTAGGAAGAGTGTTCAGGAGGAGAGTTTCTGTGAACCCTTAAGTATGTTTTCAGGTTTTTCTGCCTTTTCAGGCCAGACTTCCTATATGTGTGAGTCTGTTCTGGTGTTGAGAGAAGAAGAAAAAACGACCTGATATGACAATGCCAATAAGCTTAAAGTACTTTTTTTTTTCTACTCCTAAATTTCAAATGTTCTTTCTGTGTTATAAATTGTTCCAATATTTTGAGAGAGGTTGGAATACAAACCTTCACAATGGCAAGTTAGTACTGTATCATAAATTGGATGGGAAGTGGCACCTCAAAAGACACCCCCACAAGGAAAGGAAACTCTACAATTTTAAGCTATTGCAAGCACAAGATCGGTAGGAGGTTTTCAGGAAAAATAATTTTGGGTGGGTGGAAAATGAAAACACAGCAGGGTCATCTATCCTCCTGGCATTTGAGAAAAACCTTGCAATATACAGTTCAATTCCCTTCCAATTGTTCAGCTGTCTATATCATTAACCCTGCAGCCAAGAAAGTAAACAGATCAGCAGTTCTAAGACTGCCATTCAACGCCATGAGGAATTCAGACTCATGTCCCTACAATTATCTCCACTGCTAACGATTTGGAAGAGGAATGTTTTTACAAGTTTGGGTTGCTAGGACTTGAAGGGAGGAGGACTGGCGGTCTTCAGCTTGTTCAATTTGACGGGACTCAGTTCTGCTCCTTTGCTAGCAGCTCTTGCATCTACATTTGATGGGTTTAATTTTAGGTCTATTTTTTTAGCAGGAAGTTTGTTTTGCTTCCATTTTTGTGTATCTATGTGCAGTGCACCTTTTGGGGTTCTTTGGTTTCCCTGGTTTTATCACAAGGTAAAACAGTGATGAGAGTGCATTGATTACTGTACAGAAAGAGGAAGCCTGTAACAGAGTTTTTTCTACAGGAAACATTGTTTGAATAAGGATTAATTGACTCAATCTGTCAACATTTTGGCAAGTGAAAAAAAAAAAGGGTAAAGAACACCTCATCATTCCTATACAATAAGAGACAAGAGAGACTTGTTTGTTTGGGATCAAGAGATCCTGGATACAGGATCTCTGCAGTTTGCAGCTGTCTGTTGAACAAGAAACTGTACACCAATTGTCTCACATCCTATTTTGGAACTATTCCCACAAATAAGGTTAAATATGTTCTAGGGATGTTTGTCAGATCATCACCTTGTTAATCTGTACAAATTGTTCAAGCTGCTCTTAATGAATGAATTCTTTGTATGGCTAATGGGAAATCATAAAAAGATTAGGTAGAAGGTTAAGGAAAGAAAAAAAAAAAAAAAAAAACACCTTACTTTCCTTGCTGCATTTTGCTTGATGTGTGGACATTTCCTCCTCCCTCTGCCTGTATTAACCTGCAGCCTGACTGTTAAGGCAGTTTCCTGAAGCATGAAAGCATCAGGCTTAAGACCATCTCTTTCCCTGTTCCCATGGGACTATTGTAACCCCTTGGTACTTAAATTGAGGATAAATCAACCTTTTCTGGTGATATTTTAGAAAAATGTGGCAACTGCAAACAGATTCTGTGTGGAGCTCAATCTCAGACACCATACAGCAGTCACTCCCAGAAAAGCCCCACAGGGCGCTCAGGCAGAACGGTATCTTGTTTCCGAATTCCTGTCTTAGGCAGGAGTTACAAATGCAGACACACATGTATAGTAGCTCCCTGCCTTGAATATTTCAGTGTAAAAAGTAAGGTACCTCTATAACTAGTCAGGGGCTGAGCCAGATTTCACAGGGTCTGCAGGCTGGGTGTAGTTCTTTGACTGAGTCAGAGTTTAAAGTTTAGATTCACTGCAGATAACATTGGCTGGATAAATTGTTGGCATTGAGTTTCCACAGTCAGTGGTGAAAGGTAGGTAAGCCTCTCCAGTAAAGCAATTAATTTGATTCTAAATTAAGCACGATTAATTATTTTCTGGAAGCACTTATTTCTCTCCACTAGTTAGAGAGGAAGCCAATACATCTCAGCTTAGAAGCCTTGCTCTTGGATGGCTAAAATTCATAGACATGAGACCCACACCAGAAAATGAAGTTCTCTGTATTGGACTTGAGCCATTAAAATGTATACTTTATCTATATATTTTATCAAGTACATAAACTTGATAAGAACATGAAAATTGTCATCATCTCAGCATTTTGCAGTTTTTGAGGACTTCTTGCAGGTTAAGCTCATTCTAGTCTGTGAACATCTAATGCAGATCAAAAGTTTAAATCACAAACTATAGTCACAAAGCAAATTCTCATCAAATTTTTAGCCTAACTAGAAAAAAAAAAGAAATTTTCACAATCTATTTAGAATTAAGTTCTCTTGATATTTGTATTTCTGTTTTATAGGTATGTCAAGCCTTAAGCTTTTCACATGAGGAGGCTGCATAGTTATTTAATGCAATTTCTGAATGTGGAGACGTTCATCAGTGTGAAGGTTCTCTTGAAAGTCGTCTTTTCCACTCAGGTAATGGGAGAAGGAGGGTTGTGTGGTTAAGTGACCTGCACTGTGTTAAACCCGGAGGTCCAGATTCAGTGTGTGCTACAGCTCCCTTCTCACCAAATCACTCTGGATTTCTTCTCTGTCACAGTCAGGCCACGTGGAGGTGGTTGGAGAGAATAATGTTCACAAAATGTTTCACTTCAGATGGCAAATACATGTGCACAAAGGGCTTTACAACATGCCTGCTCGAATATGGGCATTTAGATACAGCTATTAAATATCATGAGGGATATTCCCATTTTATCTTCCAATTTTTAAGTACCTGTTTCACTTCTACTTTTCACCTCTCTTTTTTATTCCTTTGAATTTCTTAAAGAATCTCTTTCCAGTTTCACCACGCTCCTTTCTTTGCTCTTTGTAAAGTCATCCTTTATACTTCTTTCTCTTGTGGTTTGGCTTTTCTTCCAACTCGAGCATTTTTACAAACTACTGCCTTCCATAGAGGCTGCTAAACAGGCAGTATCATTGTCAGGTGGCAGAAAATTGAGGAATGATGTGAAATGCACAGAATCCACTATTTCATACTGCCCATGATTTTCCAGTGATCTTGAATTCAGCTTCAACTTAAAAAAATGCAGAGATGAACCCTGTTGCTTTTTTATGGAAGATGGATTTCTGGGGCTGTATAACATGCTTTCTCAACTTAGCTATCACACACCTTTAAAAACGCAAATAATTCCTTGTCTGCATAATACTCGTGGGTATTTTGAGGATATAATTTGAGCATAGATCAGTTAATTTTCAATACCATTCTGAATTGACCAGTGTGGATTGCAAGACATCAGAAGCCACTTCCTATCTGATGCCACTTTGAGGTAAGTAGTCATTGCAAGTAGCTGCTCCATATTTTTATTCTTGGTAGTGAAATTGTCTAACAGTGTAGCGCTTAACTCACACAGGAAAATCTGGGGGCAAAAAAAAGGAGAAAAGAGCTAAGAACTTTCCTCAAAATCTGTATGAGTGAGGATGAAAATATAAACGTTCCACATCCTGCAGTACCTGACTTTTGGGTGCATTTATGGAATCTAATCTCATCCCTCACACTGAACTTCATTCAGCCAGTGAAGGTCTATAAGGGGGATGCAATTTCACAGTTGACTTAAGTCAGCTTAAGAGCAAGTAGTCTCACCTTCCTGCCCTTGGTTATGTCTTCCACCTCCTTTCTTATGCCACTGCTCGCACCCATGAAAACTACACTGTTAGCTGAACAGGGACCTGATCTAGTGACAAATTTCACACACACACACACAGATATCTTTGGTAGGGATAGTATTCAGATGGATCAGTTGTCTTATCTGGCTGACCACATAAATGCTAAGTCTCACTTAAGAAAAAGATCGAGAGTGATGAAGCAGAAGGAAACCCCCCTTGACTGTCACAGGACAGAGGTGAACATTGCACTCTCGGTTATTCCGTCAATATATAAAAATAATAACTATCACTGCTAGCTACTTTGATAATGACTCCTGTATGATCTTCTAGTACTGAATCATAGAATCATAGAATCATAGAATTGTCTAGGTTGGAAGAGACCCTTGGGATCATCGAGTCCAACCATCTACCCTACTCTACAAAGTTCTCCCCTACACCATATCCACCAAGACCACATCTAAATGTCTCTTAAATACATCCAGGGATGGTGACTCAACCACCTCCCTGGGCAGTCTATTCCAATGCCCAACCACCCTTTCTGTGAAAAATTCTTTCTTAATGTTCAGTCTAAACCTACCCTGTTAGAGCTTGAAGCCATTCCCTCTTGTTCTGTCATTAATTACCTGTGAGAAGAGACCAGTGTAGTATGTGTCATTTAGATAGTTAAATTGGTAAACTATGGCTTGGAGCAAAAAGGTGACACCATGCTCTTTCTTCTTAAGTGCCAGGTTCAGTAAAGCTCTTTGTCACTGTTATATTTTTTGAGGAACAGTGGAAGGTTTGCAATCAAAGAATGCACAAAAATGTCACCGCAAGGTAGACTTTGCCCTAAAGATCTCTCAGTTCAGTGAAAGGACTACTATTCCTTTAGCGTGTAGTGAAAGGACTACTGTTCCTTTAGTGTGTATTTAAGAAAATAAGAGAAAGAGAAGAGGATCTTTGCATAAGAACCGTCAATGCATGCAATTATTTTTTTCTATGAATGAGTGGTATGCCACATTAACACCAAAAGATAATTCAGTACATCATCAGTAATAGGTGTCCTTTTTTTTTAGCATGATTAACTAAACTCATAGTTCTTAGGAATGAAGTTTTATACTTAGGAACAAATCCTAGCAGAAACACAAAGGCACATGCTGATTACAGCTGATTCCGTACATATAGATGTGTATGTATATACATATATACATGTACATGCACACACATGTATGTGAGTTTTCAGTTCAGACAACTTAGCCAAAAGACAATGTCCATCATCCTTCTGGTCAAACATGGAGTTATTCCCAGACTGGGTCAGTTTCAAAACGGGGTGAGAAGCAGGGTGTTTCTATTTCACTATATTTCCTCATCTGCTGGTAAGTATTCCAATACTTGCCTATCTATAACCTTATCTTTTCTTTATAGAACATGCTGTAAGGTCTGTAATTTATTACAGTATTATTTTCTAGACACAGTAAGTTATATTAGTCATCTCATTCACCTGTGAAAGATCATTCAGAAGGTGAAAGACCTTAGAGATATGGCAAGCATTATTCTAACAAATGGTGATGAACAGCACAGTATAAATCATGTTTGTGGGCTGGATGAAATGTTCAGTGGTGAGTCTAAACATCATATATCAGAAGGGAAATTTTGTGAAACACCAAACTTCACTCAATAGGCAAAGTCTTTTCAGACAACCTTTTGTGCCTAGTCTTGTAACTGTCTGATCTATTCTTGGCCAAAGTAATGTCTTGGTGTTAACCAAATTTGCACCTTAAATTATTTATATCCTTCTGTGGATGTACTTACAGTTTTATGTGACAACCCTTAATACTTCTGGGTTTTGCTGTTTAGTGATTACTGCCATAAAAATAGGAAATGAAAAATTTGAATTAGTATGACAAATGGAGGGGTTGATTGTCAGTGGCTTCATGGCTTCTGGTCACTTTCAGGAAAGTGTATTATTGTATAACAAAACTTATTCACGTAGTATGAATATTCTAAACTCATATATTATACGTATAATATGAATATCCTGTATTCATAATGTAATATGAATATTAGATGAGATTTTGAATGTGAATGTGCACTTTGGTGCAACTCCACCGAAATCAACAACCAGTTCAGATATGTATTTAGGAAAATATTTATTAACAGTGACTCAATAGTTTAGTCAATATACACAATAAATGTCACAGGGAGATTTGTCTGTAGCAGTTATGCATGTTCAGACGATATTGCCCCTATAGTGGATATTAGTTCCTGGATGTTTCGGACATGATTTAACTCCGTGCCATTTCTGTCATCATATGGAGGATTGCAAATTTCACACTAGCAAGTTAAAAAAGTAAAAAAGCAAATGTATTTTTTTCATAATATTATCCATATACTTTAGGTTGAAGTAAGACGTGAATAACAACCAGAGCAAAGTATTTTCTTGACCTCACAGACTTCTTTTGGTGCCAAGGCTAGCTCAGATATTTTTGTTTCATCACGTTCTGTGTAGAAACAACAAAAGATATTTAACTTCTTTTTAGTTGTATCTAAAGGCTGTGATATCTGAAAAGTCTTGATTGTTATGTACACTATAACATAATTTTATTTCTCTGTGGAAACCTCTAATTCTTTGATAGGAATTTAAAAATTGAAAATCTTTATCTACAAACCAAATTCTTGCTTTTAAATGTCTTTTTGTAGGTTTACAGAGTAGGTAGCTTGAAGTTGCATGCTTTTCCTCCTGGGAAAAGACCGTCTTCCCTATGATGACATAGGGTCTTCTTTGTTTAAGCTTTGTGTTGAAAGAATTGATTGCCAGGCCTGAATTAGAATTCTGTCAGGTAGAAGTTTGATTCTCAAGTAGTTTTCAAGTGATGTCAAAAGGTACAATTTTAAAGATGTGTTTTTTTCATGTCTTCTGGGAACAAGTCAATATTTTCCCCATAAAATATATTCCTTTATGGATAATGCAGTTTTACCTAAACTACAATTATTCCTCAGTATGTCACCATTTTTATGTGGTGATGAAGATACTTTCTTCCTTGACTTTGGTGAGATCTACTGATGAAAAGTAGAACATAAAAGGGAGTGGGAAGGAAACCAAGAGAAATGATTCTGAAGAAAATGTTGTTTCCTCACGGATCTATAGTAGAAAAGTATAAGCACTAGAACTTAACTAACAACTTAACTAAATATGAAGCCTGTTTTTCTGTGGTTTCCTGTCTCCTGATTGATTATAGTTGATGCCTAAATATACTAGCTCTCATGAAAACCTTTTCCTTTGTTGGGGCTTATATAAGGGCTCTATTTCATCTCCTAATGTGATCTCAGGTGTCCAATATCTGTGGTCATGTTGCTTTTTTTCCCTCAGCTGAGGAACCTTCATTGTTATCAGTTTTTCTATTTGCAGAAAACGTGACATAATGAACTTGCTTGACACCTCTATTCCTTTGTTAAATTTGACTGAAAAGAGTTGATTTTAGAAGCTCTTGGGCCAGGGAGCAAGAAACTCCCACAAACACATTTAAACATGGACAGAAACCTCATTTCCATAGGAAATCAGACAAGGAATATTATTAATAAAATCTGGTTTTAAAAGTCAGACCCATTGCAAAATCTGGTGAAGAAAACATGTATTAAGAGTGGAGGAGGAATATTTAAGAATTGTTTATATTGACTGAAAACATTAATACTCATTTCAATTAGTTAGAAATGAATCCCTACTGTACGGTTTTCCTTTTCCTGGAATCACATACTTTGGAGGATGAAGAGAGGCAGACTTGAGGAAGTGCAGCTCTGTTCACATCTGTAATATCTGTATCTGTTGTTGAGACTTATTCCTAGTTGTCGTTCATTCTCCTCCAATGCTGACGAGATCAAAGGGCTTTATTAGCTGCATTACCTTGCTGATGAACTTGTCAAGCTTATTATTTGCAAAGACTAACTGTGTACTTTTGCTTATCTTACTTTTTCGTCTCACAGAAAGCTTGGCATCATTTTGAAAAAAAAAAACAGTAATAATACTTTATTAAAGTAAAAGACTTCTGTGTAGGGATTTGCTCTTAGAGGTTATTATTCTGTCATTCAATCACATCCCTATTTCATTTCATTTCATTTCATTTCATTTCATTTCATTTCATTTCATTTCATTTCATTTCATTAAAAAGTATTATAATAGAAGCAAACACAAAATACATTCTGCATGTTTATAGTATTAGGCTGATACTTTTAAATCCTGAAGGCCTATTTCATGATCTGTGATATATACACTGCTAATTAACTTGATTCATCTGCTTTCAAAGCAATCCTCCCTCACTTGGGAGAGCTTTCACTCTCCAACTTCGTAACACTAGAGTAAATTATTTCCTTGCTGTTCTGTTGTGCTTCAAGCATCCTAAACTTTGCTTCCACACAGAACCTGGATTCAACGAATGCCTACTGTTTGAATGAGCTGAATCTTTTGTTCTTTTTTATCATTCACATACAGGCACGGAGGGGTCTCTCCCAATGAAGTAGGTTCTTCAGTGCAGAGGTTTAGTTGAGATAACCCATGCATTCAAGGCTGTGCCCTTTAGAGAAGTCCTTCAGACTGTTTAATGAAGCAAAGAACTGGGAAAGTACTTTGTTCTTGCAGCTTCTTATCGAATCTTCAAAACCACAGTGTTTAACAACACACTAATGAATCCAGTTTTTTGGATGGAAATACAGTACTCTTCATTACAGATGTTTTAACAAATAGTATCAATTAGCAGAATGTTACAGCAACTCAGGAGTATGAGAAAATGACTTTCAATTACAAAATTGCACTTTTGCAACTGTCTATTGGATGTTGATAAGTGTGCGGAGATAACCTTTACAGCAAAATTCTACACTGGAAAAGTGTCTGTGTTAAAATGGCAGATGTTAAGTGAACAGATTTCTTTTGCTGTGCTAAAGTGCAAACAATGCAATACAAATTAATGCATATTGCTTTTCAGACCCCAGACTGAATTTTTCCAAGGGTGCTTTTTAGAAAGTATTTCTTTTCTGTTTACACTTGTTGTATACAAGCATAGGTACATTCATATATGTATATATGAGGAAATTACTGATTAATAATAATTTCAGACTCCTTCCCTTTAATTTTTGCATTCCTTATTTAAAACTTCACTTTAAAGTGAAACTAACTAGACACAATAACATTTAACTGAAAGGTTAAAGACTTGGAGATTGTTAGACTTAAAGTGATATAGTTGAAACCCTTTTGAAGGAGAGCAGCTTTGGCATGTATAAACCAGAAGAGAGACATTCTGATTGCATTTGAAAATTCTAGCATGAGCAAAAAGCACAAGGTTCTCCAGGCAAATATTTCTCTTTTTAATGTTTGGAAAAGGTTGTGAAGAAAAACAAAAGGTAGTGGTTAGATTCTATCTTGTACACAGCATATTAAGTACACAGTATTAGTAGTTATTGATTATTTAACTTCAGGGTTTCATTCTGACCATGTGTTTTTAGCAAAATAAATGTAGCATCAAGTGTATCATTTCCACATCAGAGATACTACTTTTCTTTCCCACGTTTAAAAAAAAAAAAGCCTGGAATGTCATTAAAAAATCTCTTTTCCATAGAGAGTAATAGTATGGCATTTGTAATTATAAACCACAGTTTTACTTAAATACTTGGCAGTGTTTCCATTTGAGGATACTTGTAGGCATTTGTTTACCTATGCATGTGTGTGTAACTATGCATACACATCAGTTTTTCTCAGCAGACTGCAGCAGCTTCTTCACTGTCTCTGGCCGTCGGTCAGTTTGACTATTACCCTCTTTTGCTCTTGGTCTTTCACATCTTATCTACCACTGATATGCATGAAGATGGCTTTGAGGTGTTAATCAATAACTGTGAAATGATTAAACGCATCTTGTGTGCCTTTTTGTTCCCCCCAAATGTAAATGCCATAATTTTGTTACCAGGAAGGTAACTTGCAGATTGTGATAGTCTATCTAGAAGAGTATCTTCTCTCTGATCATTAGAAATCTGCAGAAAGTTTACGATACAATTTATTTGAAGGGGTATTACTTTTTAATATGGGCAGTAACTAGATTATCTGTCGAGGCTTATGTAGAATTGGCTGCTGTAACGAGGGATCACATTTTCTTTTTTGAGCATTAACAGGTGTTTGGATTAAATAATATCATATAGCGGTGACTTGTTCTGCATGTTGTTTACTAAAACTGAAACAATAAAAATAACAATAACTTTTTTAAACATCCTGCATTATAATATAAAAAAACGCAAACATATATCTAATGAAATATAAAAAATATATTTCAACTATAAAAAAAAAAACCTACGCTTTGAAAGAACAGTCTCTGAAGAAGACAAAAATACAGAACACTCAATTTCTTGAGTATCTTCTGCTTGTATAGCTCCTTTGTGGACTACCTATGCAAGTTTCCTTCAAAGAGCAGACAATATGCTAACTACCTAGAAAATCTCTAAAGGGGTCAAATGCTGTTACTTTTCCCAAGACTGATTCTGAAGCTTTAGTTATGAATGTTATATGAAGACAGAGAGGTTATATATCTACGTTTTAAGTTTCCTAGTCTGCCTTGTATGCCATCCTAAGATTTGTCCATGCCTAAACAGTTTGACACTTTAAGACTCGAGTAAAGCAGACATAATCCTCTGTGCTTGGATGCAGATATTCTGCTTTAAAACTGCCCAGACTAGTGAAAGGTTGGTTTATTTTTGAGAAGCGGGAATCATGTCTGTTCAAAAAGCAAAATATATGTGTAAAGGACAACTTTATGTCAGTAGAATTCTGTCCATTTTTCCTGGGGTAACTATGTTGTCCCCAGTGCTGGATTGTTACATCCCCACATATATAAATACTTTCTATCAGTACACTTAGACCAGACAGATATTAAGCATTCAACACTCCCGTGCAATTTTGTTACCTGACTGCCATACCTTTGTAGAGGACCATTAAAATTCCTTACTGGTACTGTTTAAGAGATCCTGATATGTTAACCTTCACCCTGTTGAATAATAATAATTAATTCCTACTCTTTGTTTTCCACATCTTAGCTAGCTTCTGATCCGTGACTGTTTTTTATTTCTCATCAAATGAGTACTTGATTCCTCAAAAAAATCTCAGGGGAAACTTTGTCATCATCTTTAGAAAGCCTAAATCAATTATAAGTGCTGTATTTTACTTCAGTGCATCTGACTAATTTGTCTGTGGAAACTTTTTAAGAAGCTAAAAAGCTGGTAATATACTCCCGTTAACAATCACAAACAAAACAAAGGTAAAACAAAAACAAAATCCATCAGGCATTACCTCAGCACCAGTATAATGTCAACAAGAGTTTTTCTTTCTGCTCTAAAATATAAATATACTCTTGGAAGTTGAAAGACTATGGTGTAGTTAAGGAGCTGTATTCTCATTTTCCCCTCTTCCCTGGGTTTTTATGAAAATCTCTCGTCATTGTCTATGTGGTTTTGTCCCTATTCAGGTTTATGACTGGCTTTAGGTGACTTTGCAAGTATTCTGAAAACTATAAATGGAGAATGAGCCCTCCCTGAGGAATATGTCCTTCCGGATGATATGCATGGAAGTTACTGTAGAGTCTTGGTGAACTGTAGACAATGACTGCATAAAGCTCAACTTAGTGTCATGGCGAAAAATGTTAGCCCACGAACCTGCACAGGTTTATTTTCTATTTTCAAGCATTCCAATGGTTAGATTTTTAGATGACTGTGTCACTGAAGATGTGATACTTCTCGCTAAACCTTATATATCTAAAATGTAAACTGTTACCTCTGAACTAGTCATCCAGATATTCATTACAGTTGATGGAGGGGGAAAAAAAAAGGCTACTTTGAATTATTCATCTCATTTAAAAGTGAATATTTAAAACACATCACATAAATCATACCCTTAAAATGCCTCTTCATTGTCTTTAGCTATAGTAGAGGCTCAGACAACTATCTTAGGTGTTAACATTTAAACAGTAGAACCCTAGAAAGATAACAAATGAAATCCACACTAGAAATATTGTAACACTGGAGAGGGGACAAATAATTTCTTCCCTCCATAGGGCAATTCTGAGAAAACAGAGATAGGTATATAAGAAAATAAAGATTAATTTAATTAAAGTGGATTTGAATCCTGAAACAACCATCAAGAAAGTATTTAACGATGGAATATGAGATATGCATGTACTCAATTTTCTATTCAAAAAGCAAAGCAAAGTAAGAAAAAAAGAAAATTTCAGAAAGCTTGTTACATGATCTTCATTCTGTAAATTATTACTGCTCTCTGCCCTAAATCTTTTCAACTCTCATACTAACAAATGCTACTCTCAGTGAAAGTAAGCTTTATGCAGCATACACTAAACGCACATATTTGACCCTCAGTCTGAGATATTCATTCAGCAGCATGTGTTTTATGGAGATTGTTTCAGAGAAAGAACAATGTGCACACAGAAATAATGACATATGCTGTCTGCACAGAAGGGCCAAAGAGCTAAGACAGTTTGTACATCTGTACATCCACTAACTCAATTCATTTCATACAGTCACCTGTCATAACTCAGACTGGAACTTTTCATAGTTCTTTTTTTTCCTGATAATTGCTAATTTTATGCTTTAATTTTGTCTTAGTATTTTTTCCTGTATATTTTATAACCATCAAATTCTAGTGCATCTTTTAACACTGTCAACTAGAGTGAGCTGTGCAAAACGTCAGAGTATCAGAAATGTTCTTCTGCCCTGATAATACTTCTTTGACTGATTTAGAGCACAAACCTCACTAAAAGCCTGTAATCATGCCACCAAATCATAGCTTGAGTGTTCCTTCTTTTATCACTCTCAGTAAAGTCAACAAGTAAAATCATTGCAATGTGTCTTTTTGTTAATTGTTTAAATTTTTTTTATTTCTGAGCTTTTGTATAACTACAAAATGTTTCTGCACAGATAAGTATGTTGAGATATGTTTCAGACCTCTGTCTGCCAAAAGTGAGGCATCTGGTCCAAGTTGGTAATCAGAGCTCCTTCTTTTGCCAGGGCAGAAAGAAATTACTTCCCAACCTAGATTTATCCCAACTATCTTAGGCACTTATTATAGGCTGAGGTAAATCTTTCAGCTGGAAGTGCTTCTCTCCCTCTTGATCATGGAGTCTAGATGACTAGCTCGGACATAAAAAATTAACACTGATGATTCCCACTCCATGTAATTATTTAAACTGCACTTTAAACAAAAGATATCGTTTGTTACTTTCTCATATCTTTTCCCTCCAGTTCTCTTTCATTGTTCTAAACTGACAGACTATTAAATTCTTTACCTTCAAATATAAGCCCATCTCCCTGATAACTGTGTAATGCCATTCTATTTAATTAAGCTGTGTTGATCAATAGTAACATTACAAAAATTCCAAAATATGTATGTGAAAAAAAATTTTAGTCTAAACTACACACTCCAGTATTAATGAGTTTTTAACCACCTTTTCACTCTATTTTACTTATTTTATTAGTCAACCTAATTTCCATCATCTTTTTCCTGAGTTGAGCATAAATGTTTAATAAACCGGAGCGAAGTTAAATTGTACTAAGGAACTGTTAACATAAATTTTCAGCAACCACCTTAGAAGTACAGAACTCAAAAAGGTAACAGTGTTATATCATTTAAGAAAAAGCATTTGAGTTTTCAATTTTTCATGACATTTCACAATACTGGTGTAAAGTGATTGCTTCTAAAATATGTGTTTTGACAAAAGTAATTAAAGTGTGGACATTTTGAGTTATTCTGATATTTGAAACTAAAGATTGTCTGCGTTATTACTTCTCATCCATCAATTGTTTCATTCACAGTGACCTTAAAGTTACTCCGGTGTAGTCACCTTGAAGGTGAATTCTAAAACTTTGATTAGCAGCCTGTGCTTTTTTTTTTTCTCTGCTACTCTTTTGGCAGGTAAACTAACATGGAGACATTACCCTTTTAGAGGTTATTAGAAGAATCTGGCAGAGATTTGATTCTTTAATGAAAGGTAACATTCCTGAAGGGTAGAAAGGAAACAAACTAGGAAAAATAGATGCTAGAATTCTTTAGAGAACAGCATCCAGATGCATTCTCAAGTAAAAAAATATATTTTGGACTAACATAAAACTGAGTACTATGTCTAACTCTCTTCAGATCATATTGCATGTTAATTGCCTATTTTTATGTCATTTTCTGATTTGTCCATCAAAACATCATTCAGATGCCAAGAATTTAATTATTACTTGGCATCATAAATATGCAGAGGTCTCCTTTTCCTTTCTGTTCAAATATCTTAACCTTTTTTTTCTTGTGTTCTGTTTATTTTTGCTTTGTTACAGGAATGTCTTCTAAAAATAAGTGCATTTTGTACATTTGTTCAGGGTTGTTAAGGGTGTGGGTTAATTCATTCCTGTGGGAACTAATTTGATAGTTGAGACCTTGCTGTAGAAAACTATCTGGTGCTTTTCTTCACCCAGACTCTCAAACTAATCTCTACCAGCTTTAGGTTCCTCTTGACCACGTAGCCCTTATGGGTCTTTGGTGAAGCTTAATTCAGAAAGGATTTTGAAGTTCAGAAACATCCTCAGGACCTGTTACTGTCCTCTTGTGGATGGAAAGCTTATGAAAACTGCAAAATGCCTGTTAACATATGTGTTAGTATTTTCTCCCTGTTTTTCAGTATGCTACAGTTTACACAGATCGTGTAAACTGTATCAGCTCAACTTGAAGAAACTAGAGGATGGTTCATTAGGTGCAGTCATTCTTCAGTTTGGTCTTCCCTCCCCCTTCTTCCTAATACTCTCTTCACACTTATATGTGCATAATTTCTTATGCTTGCAATGTCTTGGAGAGGGAGTTATGCTGACATGGTGATTTTTGTTAAAACAGGTAGAAATCTGTGTGTTGGAGGATGTGGTGTAAACAATTAGTTTAAATAGAAATGGTTGTAGATGGTCCTCTGTATGAGAAAAGTACATTTACCTCACTGTTAGTAAGAAAATCATTGCATTGAAATTTATGTCTCCCGTTTTTTACTGAAGGTGTTGTGAACTTTTTAGACTAATTGTAATGTCAATATACGCCATTTCAGATAAAACAGCTCCCTTTATTAGTGTATATATGTAACAAAAGGGAAAGTGTAATAAAATCCATATATTTTCACAATCCTACTTGAAATGTCATTAAAGATGAAGTTTGGGGCAAACACGGAGAAAAATATGCCTTGGAAAAAAGGTTCATTCTGTCTTTGTAAAGTCATAGATTAGTGGGGTGGAAAAGAGGTTTCCTTCTCAGGTAGCCCATGCGTTAAACTGGAGTTTGCTTGATTTAAACATTTTGAAACAGGATATATCATCATATGATTGAAAAGTCTGAAATTATACATTTAGACTGAAAAGATAGTTTTCCCAAGGTTGGAGTTACATAACATAGATTCTGAGAAAAATCTGTAGCACTTATACTTTAAAAACTCCTGCTTCTAGAGATTGCGTTTGAATTTGTTGACTTTGACAGCCTATGACCTTGAAAGACGCTTGTCTTATCCTCCATCATGCTATTTCTGTTCCGCAAGTCCTCTTCTAAAATGATATGTTCTTTCTGAATGAAAAGTAATTCTAAGCACTTCATATCTCCAACAGAGATTTGGTATTTTGTCATTTCAGCATGTCACATTGTTAAGCTACCTAATGCAATGGATCAAAATGATTCAACACTAGCTTCTGGGCTTACATTTATTGTGATGTACAACTCACTAAAGATAAATGGCAATTAAAACTCTCAGCCAATAGCTACACTTATTGCTAATGATTATAAATATGAATATACGTCTCAGTTGTCTAGGGATGGATTATCTGTGTAGTGTATCAGCAGAACAATGGATGTAGGCAATGCAAATTTGTTCAGGTCTGACAAGACTTAGCACAGCACCATTCAAACCTAGTTAAGTTTCTTTCAGGTGCGTTAATGTAGTATAGCCATTCTTTGCAAAGCAAGGTTGAATATTTCTGGAAGTCTGAAACTGGGAGAACTGGGAACAGTACGCTTACCTGATGGGAGGGAATGAAGGTGATAGAGCCAGACTTCTCAGTAGTGTCTTGTGACAGGACAAGAGGCAAATGACACAAATTAAAGCACGCGAAATTCAATCTGAACACAAGAAAACACATTTTTATTGTGTGGGTGGTCCAAAAAAAAGAACAGGTTGCCCAGAGTAATTGTGGAATCTGCAACCTTGGAGATATTCAAAGCCTGACTGTGTATGGTCCTGGGCAACTTATTGTACCTGATCTTCTTGAGCAGGAAGGGTGAACTAGATGATCTCAAGAGGTTCCTTCTAACCTAAACCATTCTGTGTTTCTGTGATTCTGTGTAAATAATCCAAAAGGTGAAAATTCAGCAGAGCACATGTACACTGGTAAAAAATCTGAGAGCTGACAAGGCTGAGCTGAGCTGTCTTGAGTCAACAGTCTTATTCCTCACCTTCACCACAAGCACAAGTTCCAGGATTCACAGAAAGGCTCTGCAGAGCTCAGTACACTCTAGTTTCTAAACAGAAGTACCTGTTTATAATACCTTTATTTTTGCTAGAAATCCTATTATCAAGGTGTTTCCAATACTGAGGATCTCCCAGCCTTTCTGTTACCTCAATAAATCAAGAGCCAATTCTGAACACACTATATGCATATTGGCTTTGATTAATGTCTAAAGATCTGCCGACTTGCAGGAAAACCTATCTTTCTCTTCAGGTCATCTTTTCATACTTGTATTCTACGGCAATACTCAAAGCAAGGCCAACTAACTGCCGTCTTTTCCCTAGGGGCCCATGGTTTAGAATTCATATGCGCTCATCTGGTTCCGTAGTTTCTTGAGAACTGCTAGCCAATTTAGCAATTAGACAGCAAGATACTGTTTACATTAATGTAAAAGCCTTGATTTATAGTAGTTTCTTGCTATATTTCTAAGGATGTGTAAGCTATTTCTAGACACATTCCTTAAGGCCTCTGGTGCATTATAAGTCTATGGTCTTGTCTGAAGTTTTTATAATACATTTGGACATTTTGAATAAAATTTCTCAGATACCTTCTCATATGCATTCTGATCAAACTTTTCAAAATGCTAGTCTTTAAGTACACTTTTTAAATATCCAGGGAGCAGAACTAAAATTAAACAAGCAACTCATACTGTTCAATATTACTTTTGTGTGTGTGCATTTCCACTGCGCAATAGCTATATGTTTTCTTTCTCTGCTAGCTTTTGTAGAATAAAATAAAAGCAAATAAATCTCATGCCTTCTAAGGAAAGATGATTTTATTTACTTATTTACCTATTTTTGTGGGTTCCTTTAGTCAAGGTTTCCCTTGAACGACATGCCTGCAGATGTGTTCACACCATAAATTGGTGTCCCACAGCTGGGCTTGGGAAGGCCATAGAGAACTAATCAACTAATGAAATATTCCTTAAAAATTTCATGGCTTTTTACTCCTTCATTGTCAGAATGGTTCATATCAACTCTGTACCTTCACATAAACTAGAACAGACTGAATAATATAAGTGCACTTGTCAGCTCTCTGAATGGTTCATCTACACTTTGGATTTCACAGAAGTGAGAGGATAGCTGGCAACACCTCCTTTTAGCTGACCGCGCATGAAGGCATGTGGGAAGAGGCACCACGAGATGTTGTTGTGGATATCTCCAATCCCGTGTCAGCTTGCAGACTGCTTTGAGCAAACGGTGATATGTGAAGCAGTTACAATGGTGGGAAAGGTCTGGATGTAGGAGACATTGTTTCTGCATTGATTCATCATAAGAGGCTTTGTAGCTATGCCTCACCTATGGAACACAGGACCATTCCCTCATTGCCTTCCCACCCAAGAGAGAAGGAAACAACACATTTAACAGGTCCTCTGGTCTAGAGAGGCAGAATCTCTCACAGAAAGACTGTTTCATAATGTAGACATAGCTTGCTAATAAATAGATGGTTGGAAACAGGTAGACTTCATAGATACCTGGGGCTCTAATGTCAATGGGATACTGGTTTTTCATCAATGCTTCTCCAGTCTTCCTTTAGAGGCATTGCACTGCTTCATCCGTTGTTTCAGAGAGATCTGCAAGTTTAGGCAATGTTTATTTATCAGGTTTTCCATTCTATGTCACTCATAAACAAGTCATAATGAAGTCCTGGCGTATTATTAGCCTTTTGGGTTTTATTGGTATATTTTTAAGGTTCAGAAGTATTTTTATTTATTGATCATTATGTGTGCATCTAACTACATCATCACTATATAATTTGTCAGGACTGCCAGCAAATATGGAATATAATTAAAGAAAAAACAAAGAATTTGAATGGACATTTATAACACATGCCATGCTAAAAACAGTTAAGACTGTGAAATAAACACTTCAAGCAAAAATGTTCAGTGTGTTCAGACTTTTGTTTTCTTTAGGAATCTGTTGTTTAATGGTGAAAACATTTTAATCTCATATCTTGTGATCATAATATTTATGTAAAAATAAATTTTTGAAGCTTATACTTACATTAGACTGTAACATTTCTTTATTTAAAAGCTTGTAATATCACAGGAATTGTTCCTTTACATTGGTATTTCACGAGTGACAATATTTATAACCACTTACATAAAAAAGAGGTTACATTCCAGAAAATATTCTTCATTTTGCTCATTTATGGTCTGATTTAATATATGCTTTAGTAGATGGGAGTTCTTCCAAGATGTACTGCCAAGAGGCTCAAAAGAGAAAAATTCCAAATGAAAACAAAGCAAATAATGTTAACAGGATAAAAACCTTAAGCAGCTTCTCAAGGAGCTTGATAGTTATTCCATCACTTAAAGTTTAGGGTTGCTAAAAGATTTTTCACTTTCAGTGCATGTTACTGAACGCAGTACAGAAGTGGCGTGAGTAGAGGCTGGTGAATAATGGTTCTTCTGGTCCCAAGAATCAGTAAGGGATATCCCAAGGGAAAGGAGGGGAAGAGACAGACCTCCAGGACTAATCATTTGGAGAGCAACATTTCATCTAAGATGGGGGAAAGCTAGTTGCAGGTGTCTACTAGCGCCGAGTATGAGGGGAGCAGGGTTCTCATGCTTCATTCTGTTACAACCACCAGGGTCTTCCATAGTAAACATTATGCAAATATTCAAAGTGAGAATTGGTTGATTTCTTAAGTCAGAACTTGACACATAAGAATTTTTAGTTTCAACAAACTAATGTTTATTCATTTAGTAGTAACAAATTTTTTCATTCCTGTGATAGCATCTTGAAAAGGGCTGTGATCAGTAAGGCTCACTACTAGGAGTCTGAATTGAAGACTACAAGCTCTTTACCATCAGAGATCAAATATTTTGAATCATCAAAGTTACAGAAGTTCAGGTTATTAGTGACCTAATAAGCCTTTTATTTGTAGTCCAGCCTCTAAACTGGGATAAGGGATTCCTCTGAGTGAAAGACATAGAAAAAGCTTTGGTTGTGATTTTGTGGTGTGTATCAAAAGAAGATGTACATAAAAATGGAAATATTTACTTACTTGTGTTTAATATCTTATCTTTAATATCTTAAAGTCACAACAATGACTTTCACAGTAGAAATAGATACTGATTATAAAACTGACTTTATTGATTATACTGATTTACTGGTTGCAAAGTTCAAGCCTATGTTACATTAATTCTAGTACAGCAAACAAAGGAAACACTTCAAGTCACAGGTTTGAGAGAGCAGTCATATAAAGCCTCCCCATGTAGAACAGTGGTGGAGACAGAGTTGCACCAGCTGTGGTATTCAGAGGCAAAACAAGGAGGAAACCAGGACCAGAATTCTTTCAAAGAGTCTAGGAACCAGATTGCACACTCTAGGCTATAAAAGCTGAGCTCTAATTTACCATTTCTAATACTTACCCAATTGCTACTTCTATGAAGTAACCTAAGTAACAAAAAAAGAAGAAGCTACTGAGAACACAAAACCTGAGTGATTCATTCTGACTGTTCTCTTCATTCAGACACCTCTTCCCTCCTCCTGAGGGCCCTCCCAGGTCACCAGGTTTCAGACAGCATCTCTCTAGGTATCATAAACAGATATCTTGTTGAGAGGTTTCAAAAAGAAGAAATTTCCATAGAAGCTCTCGAACTCCAAACTAAACAATTTGGCCTGGGCCCGAAACCACCAGCTATGGACCAGACTTGTTATTCATCACACATTTGTCATTATGTCCACGTGACTGCATGAACTGTCCACAAAGCCTCCAGCAGCAAGCCCAGAATCCTGCCAAGCCCTCTGCAGTACTCTGAGCTCTGACTTTTGGTGCTGGTTGGAGAGAAGGTACAAAGGCCCTGAAGATAAGCTACACAAAGCTAATACAGGGAATCCCACCTTCATGTTATTTCCCACCTTTGAGATATACCACCATCAATCATATTGCATGCCTTGTAATGGCTGGGTGAAGTTATTCTACATACACTACTTCTCAGTGTTTAATTCGTCATTTCTATGTAATTCTACCTATAATTTTTGAAGTTTTAGTCAGAGTTGTTTGGATATTATAAACCTCATTCTAACAGTAACAGATGACTCTCATTAGATTCTGGAAAGAGTCCGTTGAAAGGGTTCTGCATTGCCATCATCTACAAAAATTTCAGAAACATGGTATTCCTTGGGAATCAACAGAACCAAAGAGGTGCAAGAAAAGGATGAAAAAAATGAATTACCGGAGTATGAGGACAGCGGCCAACCAGAAACTGATAAATGGTTTCAACCATCAAGTAAGGCTGCTCAATGTAAACTATTAACCTCTGAGACAGCTTGTTGAGAGCAGTTTAGAACAGCTTGATGTCAATCATCTATCTGTGACCTATGGAAATGCTTCTGACTCCATCATACTGCCAGGAAAGAATCCTAGCTTCTTCCTATTCTCCTCCCTTACTTCCACATTTTACAACACTAGTAATTAGCTTTGGCTGGCACGTCCTGAAAAGCTATCTCAGTCCACCTCCACCAGAAGCAATTGGGAAGCACTTGATGTTTCCTAGTGACTCTGGAAAATGAACTGCTGCTCTACACTCTCAGTCAAGCAAACTGAAGAGGGCTGTTGGACATTCCTAAATCCTTTCTTTAAGTCATCAACAGATGCTTTATAAATTACATTCATTATCTCTGAACATCTGAAAAATAGTTGTCAAGGTAAGCAACAGTTTTCCTTGTGATACAGAAAAGCAAGTGGTAACAAATGCTTTAATTAACACCATCCCTTCTGCCAACTGCTGGGTCCATCCATTCCACCTTTAACCACTAAAATGAGAAAACTTGAAATACTTATTGAAAAATGTCTCTGCAGTAAAGAAAGTATAGTTTGTCCTTGAAAGAGTTTACTGCAATACTCTTGAACTATGTTCAGCATGTCAGCAGCTTCTTTCTATACTCTCCCACGATGCTTAGTCTCTCATAATATTACCTGTGTGTACTCTCTTCTATTTTCAGTTCCTTAAGACATTAAAGGAAGTTGTTCTGCTTTAGTCCTTTACAAATCCAGTTGACTCCAGCTTTCTCATATAACCACTTTCCTTAGGATGACTGTGTCCGTGAGTTCCACATTTTACCAGTTGTAGGTCTCTCCCTAACAACCACAATCTTATAAAGTGATAACAAGCAGATACATATTTATGTCTTACAAAAGAACACAGGAAAGACCAACAGGTTTTACTTTGTCAACTCTCATTTCGTCTTTGTGTTTTGGCAACACTCCAGAACTCTTTCACATTCTGAAAATGTGAAAAACTTAGAGAGAAAAAAAAATAATTTTCAAACTATGACAGCCCAAAATCCTGTCTCCTGTCACACAAATTTCCTTGGCTCAAGCAAGCGTTAACAAACTCCATAGGTTAACAGCACATAAATACCTCTTATCTAAAATGATCAAATGTGTGATTCGCCACCAAAAATGTAGAATAACCTCCTTCTGAGATTGGAATGTCTCAAAACATCACCTTTTCTGTTTTAAAATAAATGTCAACATATAAATATGGGATAGATATTGGTCTGTTGGTCACAGCAGCTAAACAATTAAAATCTTAAAATAAACACCCAAAACCACTGTTGACAAACTGTCAGTAAAAAAAAGAACAACTTCTTCCTTCAGGTGTGCAATATAAATGGTAATACAAAGGCTTTCTTTAACATGCAGATTTGGTGCAATCCACAGCACATCCCATGTCCTGTGCTTACCATTACCCAGACCTACTAGAGAGTATTCTCGCTATCCCCTTGCCTATACAACCCACACATGAAACTTGAGCGCAGATACCTTCTTTCCAGGTCCCGTAGTTTATAGAGGTATGCAGTTTTGCTTCACACATCAATAACCTGCTGCCTTAGAAAGAAATATAATCTATGTTAATGGCAACCAAAAAAATGTAAGTAGACTTAATGAGAGGATTAGCAAAAGTTATGGACGTTAGGCTCATCAGTAGCTGCTAAATACAATGAATGAAATGTGATCTGCCTCAGCAAGTTCCAGGAAACCGCAAGGTTTAAGGGGAAAAGAATCACTCTACACCTGTTCTTACATTTTTTCCTTCAGCACAAGAAAGTGGAAAGTATTTAAGACAGGATTTTGGCTCTAATGGACTTTTGAATTGATGCATTAGAGAAATTTATGTATGTTACATATAAACCAGTTTTCAAAGCCCCATAATAAATACCAGATGGCATAAAGAAAAAGAAAAGATCTCTTGAACCCTAAAAAGGAGTATTATGTTGTCTCATTATTCCTTTGGATCTTAATTCTTTCCTGCCAGAAAATTAAGTACTCTAAATAGAAGTCTATGTCAGGATAGGAAGGATGTTCAAATATGTCCCATGTGATCCAAAGACTTGCCAGTTACCTTCCATTGTTATTATCCCAGAGTCCAGGGATTTCTTCCATTTTTTCAAGTTTTCCTGCCCATGGGATACCACTCGTCAACTGGAGAGTCTGTCATGCTGATGACCGCTCACCCATGCTAAGTAACATTCCCAATGTTAATTTCTTTCTTTTAATTTCCTTTCCAATTTTCCTTTGATTTTAATGTAGTAGATTCCTGAGGACTTATGCTCAGGAATCCACCAGAAGTGTTCATGCCCCAATCTGGACCATCATAATTTCCCACTTCCCTCTCCTTCTAACACATTTCCAAACCTGTCTTACTGATGTATGGACAGTCCTCCCTCTAAAGATAAGGCCTGTTTCACTCAAAACAAGGCCATCATTGGTCTAACTAAAACTGCTATGAATCTTCTGATACTAAGAGTTTTCTGTGATTGTGCTAAAGATCCTGTATCAAATCTTTCTCACTCCTTCTTCCTGCACTTCCTAAATTTATTTCCTGACTCAGAGTAGACCCTCCCCAAGTCCAAGGCACAATAGGAACCAGATTCATAACCTCGATTCCAGGTCCACTTTGTCCAAATAATCCATATAAATATTTATTTATTCATATCAAGGGTGCTCAATGAATTATTTTTTTTCTGACTTACCTCCTGAATCTGTAGCTATGTGAGAAGCAGGAGGAAATATCTTGACCTTCTTGATAGCTTGAACTAGAATGCAGGATGTGAGATCTTAAATATCAAGTTTCGCAAGTAACTCCACATACCATCTTTGTTTTTTCAAGGCAGTACTCAGTAATTCAGATCTTCAGGTGGCATATCTGTGTGATTTCCTCAGAGAAGGAATTTGATTTCCTCAGAGACTACATTTTTCTTTATTCCACATTTGCCTATATTCATGAAGTGAAAATATTTAGGTACGTATTCAAGGGAAACAAAATTTATCTTCTCTCCCCAGTATCTCTTATCCATTGTTGTCTCACAGGAATTTAAAAGAAGTTTCAAAAAAAAGAAACAAATAAAAGAGCACAAAATGTAATACTTAAAGTAATACACACTGCATTACTCATTCACTTTTCTGCATGTAGGAAGAATCTACATTTTGAAAGTTGGCCAAGTTGAAGTTGCGGATCAAAATTTTTGTTTGAATAACATTTCAGTTAACAAATAGATGCTTAATGGTGGGAATTTAAATTAAACGGGAGGTTCTAAGTAACTATTTGGTGATTCTACTGTGCTTAAAAACTAATAAAACAGACCTCTACCTGGGCAGTGATCTTGAAGAAAGGCTGTTTGTGTCCAAAATATTATTAACCTATATTTATAGATATTTCGTAAGTGCACATTATATTGTTAAGCTTTTGAAAATTTGATATGAAGGGAATTTATTTTGTTAAAAATGAATGCATTTTGTGAACCACCTGTTCACACATTGAAAAAAGATTATGCAGCAATTGCCTTCAGAAATTCAGGTCATATGGTCAGCCCCTGAATTAATTATCTGATCAAGACTGATTGGGGTGAGACCAAATAATTGCTCATTAGCATTCAGCACCACTGTCAGGCTGCATTTTGCATGCTACAGTGTATGCTGCCCTTTTTCATTTTACTCAGTCTCCTTTTTGGGTTACACCACATTGTTCTGCATGACTGGGAAATGAAATTGGAAACAGGAAAAGAGAAGTTTGGAGAATAAAACAGACATGACTTTATTTAAAAAAATATGCCTTACACAGTTTTACTTATTGAACGATCAAACTGCCTACGAACTATTTCTATAAATCTGCCACATACTGGTCTCTCTGAGAAGCCAATAGGAATTCTGGGCGTAGAGAGTTTGCAGCATTAGACATTACTTTGTTCAAATTCTTCAAAACTAGTGTTCTGTGTTTAAGTGATCCAGTTTGTAACTGGTTGAAATGTAAAATAGTATTTCCTCTTACCCTGTAGGCTTGTAACATTTTTTGTCTGAGCTGCTTAGTATTGTATTTCAGTAGCCATGCCATTTAGCACTGCATAGTGCAGCATTCGCATTCTTGGGCGTGCAAAAGAGGAACAGACAGCTCTAGCTGCCTCCAGATCTGTTTTGGACACAGTAGTTCATAATGTTGTGCTATGCTACACTATAATAAGCACAATGGCATCTTAGAAGAGCAATACGACCAATCTGCTTCAAGGTTCTGTATGTTATGTAGAAAATATACTGGAGTTAAGCTGTAATGTTCTCCAAATCTCTGTCCATACAGCTATGCCTAAACTAGTAAATTGAGCATAGCCAGGACTCACGTCTCATGATGAGGCCAAGAGAAGCAGAACAGCTGCACCCATGCTATTAAACTACTTGCTCTCCAAAACAGGGTGTCCACACCGGGAATGTGCCTAATGGCACATTAGACCTCTGTCTTGTGATAACTCAAAACCTTTGTTGGAGATTTATTTTAGAGAGTACTGATTGGCATAGGCCACAACAATGCCAAGGGTCATTCAAAAGACTTAACTGTATAGACATTCAAATTCCAGAGCCTGCGAATGTTATTTGGCCTGAACTCAATAATATTGATATAACTGTGTTTTCCTACAGTAAGGAACCAGAAAATAGTAAGCATAGATCAACTTAATTAACAGGAATAATGGTAAAACTTCACCCTGTTTTACTTCCAAAAAAATCTTCTTTGCTTTGTGACAACTTTGTACACTTTATAATCTACCACCGATGCCAAGAAATCACAACTCTGATTGTAAAACATGGTTTATTCCACTATAGGTTCCAAAAGAACTTTTAGAAGGACTGTATTTACATGTTTGTGTTTTCAAAAGTAAAGCAAAAATTGTCTAGACCATTAAGTTCTTAAAATATCCCTTGCTTGATGTGAAAGGTGCCTTCTGTAGCAATCCCCACACTTAAATGCAGCTTGTAGAGGCAGAATCCAAATTATCTGAAATCACGGACATTGTTTCCCAAGTCAAATATTTTATTTTGGACAAGATTTGTTAAAGAATCTGGCTGAGTTTCCCCTCTTGGTAATCATCACTGGTCATGGGGATTCACTGCTAAATTCACCACATAGTTCAAGATCCTGAACCCGAAAAGCACATCAGCATTCCCCACTTCAGGGATTCTAGATGTCTTGGGCCTGTTGTTCTTTTGATACAAATCATGCTTCTGAAGAAAATTTCCCAGTCATCCTCACTTCTTTTGCTTCAGTTTGCACTGTGGGACAATATTAGGGCACATGAACCGTATTTGTACCAGACGAAACTAAACTAGCAGTGGTGCTCTAGGAGCCCACTTAACAGCTTCCGTCTGTCAGTCGGGGGGCACACTAGAGCTAATCCAAAGAAACAAAACCTCTTAAATATGTATCACAAGAACATCAGTTCCTCAACACCAATTATTTCAACTCAGAATCTTCTCTTACTTGTGCAACACTACTTGCTAGTACGCATAGTCTTTCTTACCCTTTGATTATTTTCTCTTCTTAAGTATGCAAACCTGTCTTCTAGTTATTTAGAATTTCACAATTAAGATAAACAGGTCAGATTTCTCTGGAAGCTTTGATGCATCTTTCCCAGCTTACCATCAATGGTAGACAACTTTAAGTTTATAGTTTATTTTTTCATGAAGTACATAAGCAATATAAGCAAACAGACCTGCACATATTAGGGTACGTTTTACTTGAGCCTTCTTGGTACAACACTCTTCTTTGTTTACAAGAACATGAAGTACACAAGCAAGATTAAAACAAAAAAAACTGCTCGTGCTTTTCTGTCTCTTTTCTCTAGACAGTCTGAAGCACTGTGTGGCTGTGGAGTCCTTCCTTCTGGATGGAATCATGAGCCTTCACTTTGCTTTCCTCCACAACACACTGTCTTTCTGCATCACGTTGTCTTCTCTGATCTTGCATATAAATCAGTTTCTCCTACCTTTGCTACAGAAGTCTGCTGATCTACTGCAAAATGTTACTGTGTCTTACATATACCTGTAAGCCTCTCACTGTTTATATCCCTCATAGATTTTTGTGGCTTCTGTGGATTTTGGTAGCTTTCTGTTCTTTTGCAACTTTGCAGGCAAACTTTATTTGCAGAGATCGCAGCTGAAAAGTACATGCAGGGTTCCATATTAATCATTACAGACTGCCCAGCACCTTAGCTGATGTCGCACCATCCCCAGCTTTGGGTGGAGTTAGCAAGACAAACTCCTGCAGAGTCTGCCTCAAGAGTCAGACAAAACAGAGTTGCAGTGCCCATGGCCTGGCTGGAGCTACGGAGCCCAAAATCCATTGCAAACCTTCCAGGTTCCGAGTCCTAATTTTGCAGCAGGAAGTCTGGAAGTGCTGGCACTTCTCACCTAAACTGTGTTCCATGGGGGCGTCCAGAAGCCCTGCTGGTTTATGGGGTGTCATTTTTAATAATGAGCCCAGGAAATTCCGGAGGAGTAGAAGAATACTAATGCAGCACCAATGTCTTTGGAATTGCCTCACCACCTAGAGCTCAGTCATTCTGGCAGCATCCCAGTTCAAGCAGTGGGAAAAAAATCCATTTAAACTTAACTGATACAAATTAAGACAAGATGTATTAATAATAGCTGTCAACATAATTTTAAGAAAAATAGACTGTGAGTCCTGGTATCACTTTGTAGTGAAAATAAAACTTTGAGACATTAAGTTATATGAATGGATGTAATATTCTTAGTTCTGTAAAATATTTTATACAGTCTGAGATAGTGTTCTTTATAAAATAACCTGACTAAAAATAGTGATATGTAAGTCAACTAAATAATATTTACCATAAAGTAGCTAGCAAGAGTAAGCCGTAGTCAAATCAGGAAGGTTTTATACTGCACATGCACCTGGTATCAGACTTCATGCTTTTCACCATTTGCTTCAGTAGCTTTAGCGGTATATATCAATTACTTTTCTTCTCGTGAACTATGAGTATGATTCAGAAACATATGCTGAGTTAAAGAGCATGGGAAGTCTCATCAAACCCAATTGGATTCCCAATGACAGGCTAAAGGACATAAAGTTTAAACTGCTGAAATGGCTGTAAGTAAATGCATGACTAAGAGTTTTGCGGAAGTGGAGGCCTGCACACTCTTATCTTGGAGCATTTGTATATGAATGCCATGAGTAAAATATTCTGACTAATCATGTTATTCTTTGATAATTTATTACTGCCTTACTGTTAGCTGAAGATCTCCTTCCCCTTGACAAGTCTCTTGGGAAACTGAGATGAAGTTAGTCTTTTATCATTATCTCAAGTTTATCTTTCCAAATGCTTTTATTATAGTGATTTTGGAAGCAAGCATATTAAGGCAGAGATATTACAGAACTGCTGGACAAAATGGTATTGTCAAATACCATGTAAGTGAGTTTAGGTTTTATCACAAATATCTCAGAGATAATTTAGGACTAAATAAAAAGAAGTAAATCAGTTCTTGAGCCCTAAGGCACCTTTCAATAGTAATAGTAATAAATCAGAATGATAGCCTAAAACAGCCACTGATTTTTCCTCTTAATCAAATAAGACCAGAACCAAGCCATCATTCCAGCAGAAAAAGCAAAATTTAATTAGCTTATCTAACAGTGTCATTTAGTGAATCAAAAGCTTTGAAAGGTCAATGAATTTTGCCCTTATCATCTCATTATCTTCCATCACTAACAAGACATCATTAAGCAACTTCATGAGAGCAGTTAATGTAGCAACAGCCAGCAGCACTGCTGTAATTTAAAGGGAAATTCCAGGCTGTTTTTAAATATCAATTTTTATTACATTTTTCATTCACAGAAATCTCCTAAAGGCTATTGGAAGAAGGAAAACAAATAGTATTTTTACATGATTTCCATATTTGTTTTTATTTCTGAAAAAGCCAGTAAAGCATTTTTCATCATCTTTGTTGTTCAGATACACCCACCACAAAATATGTCTGCAAGAATATATACAATACAGCTGAAATGCTTCATTCTAATACCACTAATTGAGTTTAACCTCCATGTAATATCCAACACTATGAGCTGTATCTCAGCAAAACCCTTTTAGAGGCCCTTGTCCCACCCTTGCATAGACAAGCTCACCTCCCACTACGTGTTACCTTCCCATAGAGCACCACATGGTCTATTCTATAAATGGGACCAGTGGAAACAGCTGGGTTCCAAAAAGAGCTGCTGTGCTCACCGAAGGTCATTTCACCGGTCTGCTTTAGCGCACAGATACACAAAGAGTTGAACAAGTGCATCTGAGAGTGCAGCAACCTGCGGTGAGGCAAAAGGCTGTGGTGGGAACCTCTCACTACAGATTTGCCTTCAGAGCAATTCTAATGAGGAACTGCACCCAGGAAAGTAATTTTGTGGAGTTACGCTGCACACTGCTGCGAGGCAAATAGTAGTGCATTAGTTAAAATAATTTGTTTACATTCCCTAAAATCAATGGAAATTTAAGATTTTCTCTTCTGAAAGCACAGAGGGAAGGCAAATGAAATAACTTGCTGAGGTTATCTGCATCAGATTGTGATCATTTTAACATAAGTCAGATCTGGATCCTAAACTACCTACTGCCATCCCACTGAGAGGCTGTCACTGTTTCTGAAAATACATGCTCTTAGATGAAAAACCACATATGTTCTCAGCTGAGATGCTTTCCTCGCCCCCCTCCCCCCTTTATTTATTGGACCTCTCTGGTTTAAACTGATTTTGCTATCTTTTTGTTCATAGATGGCTAAAACAAGGGCTAAGGGAATTCACATATCTTACACTATGCCGCAACAGAGTTTATACGGCAATCCTTCATTGTGAAAGGATGCAGGCTTTACAAAATCAGAAGTCTNTAAAAAAAAAAAAAAAAAACAATATCAGCAGTTTTAGACTAGATAAGAACTTCTCAGATAGGAAACCACATACCCTGGCTGATAGCAGCAAATGTCTGAATCTCTGAGACAGGTGATGAAGCAGGGAAGGGTGAGTAAACTTTCCTCCTGATCCTATTCCCTCCTGCTGTTGCCACAGCTATCTCTGCTCACTTCCCATGTCCATTCCCTAGGCAGATTTCTGCTCTCAACCAGCCTTTCACACCCCCACCACCCCCCCAAAAAATGAGAACCATTCCTGTTTCTGCAGGTGTGGGAGCAAGTGGCTTTCTTGCTGGCTTTGTGCTCTAGCAACCGCTGCTGCTTCACCATCTGCTGCTCCTCTTTCGTCTCTCCAAGCAGCTGTAAGTAAAGCCACTGCATTCAGTTCACATTCCAAGATTTTCTTAGCAACCACTAAGGCTAGAAAAGAAAATCTTTTAATGAAAAATGAGATTCTGCAGTCACTGCATCGGTACTAGACACTATTGACATGAATTAGACCCGTCCAAGGGTCTCTATAAACCACGGTCGAAGTGAACTGAGCTAGGGGAAAAACAGCTGATAAGGAATTTTCTAGCAAAGCAGACATTTTTGTTGTTGTTGAGAACTGTTGATTTGCTGAAACTGAAAGGCAAGTTTTCTTGGGGAGGTAAGCAGCCAGCTCACTGCAGCTGTGTCCCAGCTGGGAATCTGAGCAACCTAAGAGCCTCGGATTCAGTCCTTTTGCTACCTAGCAGCCTGGGAGATGTGGTGCTCTAGGCCACTCTTCAGCACATCGGTTTCCCACCCCAACTACCTATCATTACAATACTGCCAGGAATAGGCAAGAATGTAGGCCATGGGGGTTTATGAGGTGAGATTTAGCCATTTTCTTGTTTACAGGCCAGAAATAGCTGAATGCCGCCAGGTTACAATAAGAACTTTTCTCATAGTTAAACATTAAAAGGTTAATCTCTACAACTACAAATCCATAGGGTCTGGGTTGATAACTTTAGGAATTTTAATAGAGGAAATTGTGTGAGAAAGTCCATTTAAAAGCACTTATTACTGGTATGCATACAAGAAGTGTAATACGTTTTTTTCATTAATATTTTTGCCATCTCTGCCACTCAAAATATAGTAGTACCTGTGTTCATACAGTATAGGAATCTTAGGGCCACACTTTCAAGCCAGAACACATATTTTTACCTGTCATTTTGTGCCTGATCTCACAAACAATAGAAGTGAAAGCCGAAATCCTATTTTACTAAAATGAGTATAAAATGCTATTTGAACACATGAATTTGTTTGCATAAGCAATTGACAATGCAGTAAAAGAAAGAAATGAAAATGCATGTGATTGAATGAAAGAATAAAAAAGTCTAGAAGAGCCTATAAGACAGATTCCTCAAGTGCGTGAGGTATTCTGACAAAGCAGACAAAAAGACTTGTATCAATAATCTACCAATTAGTGTTCGCCGAATATACATTAGTGGGATAGACCATAGCAGCCCCAAAGGAAGTGTAATGATCAATTGTGGCAATAATCCACAAATTAAAGATCTCTAATAGTATGCATTCACTTGATAGACTGCAAGGGTTTTGAAAGAATGTTGCATTCTATCATGCCAATGATCCATAGATTAAGGGCTCACATTTATATAGCACACTGTAATGGCTTTGAGGGAGCCGTTAGGGTCTATCATGTCAATGATCCATGAATAATGAGAGTTGTTGGAGAAGTATCTTTCAGTCCATGCTGCAGTGCTTCAAGGGTGTATCAACATGGCTTAAGGTTTAACAACTGTAATATACTTTATGTAACACTTCTTACACTCGTATTTACACAATGAATAATCACAGCATAGAAAGCATATGAAGGCAAAAGGAAGAAGTGCTGCTTAAAGGAGAAAATAATGTTTTATTTCTCTTCAGTGCCTGAGATCAATTTCTGGCAACAATAATCTCTTGCTCCCCGCTTGGTGCTAATTCATATGGTGTTCATAATATCACTATAATCAAAAGCATGTAGGCTGCAGGCAGCCTTTGCAGCATGACAGTAATCAAGGATGTCATCAAGGTGGAATCAACAGGGTTGTGAGGGGTTAGGTAATCTCTTAATAATGACTTAAACAGGGACTGGTGTTATGTGAACTCCTTTCTATTTTAGTTTGAAATATTCTGATAGCACTTGATGGTCACAAGGGTGTGCATAATAGTAGGTGTGACAAGTTTCTGACCAAGTCTTCCCCAAAACATCATGTCTGCACTAAGATTTAAAAGTCATGACTAGCTTTAAAATAAGGCTCTTTCCATAGGTGTCCAAATATTGAAAAACACCCAAGATCATAGTCTTTAGCATGGCTGAAGGAATGTGTGAAAAAATACTTTGTACATTAAGAATGTTTTCTCAAAATGTCTATACTAATGTGGTTCAGTGCACAGTTTATAAAGATCCTCATCTTGAGATTCTTCCATCCATCGCAAGTTGCCCTTTCCTTAGCAATTACCTCCTCCTGCTCAGGACCTCCTCAAAGACAAAGTGAACTCTTGGCCCTGAGAACATGCAAAAGGGGAGGAGGGAGACATGTCCTGCCCATGCATGGCTTAGCAATATCATCCTGTTCTCATATTTCTCAGTGACTGCCTGTTTGAATGCCTATAGACGCTCTTGGGAAAGAAGGGACACCTTTCTTTGCAGGATACAGGTGGGGGGCGGAAAGGGGACAGGAGGAAGGAGCTGTAAGCAGCATTCCCATCCCAGCTTGTAGCCACATCCAACTCTTCTGGCAGGAAGAGAAGCAGCGGAAATATTTCCTGCTGTGGCTAATGCCTTTACAGGCTACTGCAGTTTGGCTGCAGTTATGTACAGACAACTGCAGCCCATTGGATCACAACGCTGGGAGTCAGCCACTGCAGCTGTTAAGTTTGGACCAGATTTGAGGGTAACTTCTTCAGACAGTGTATAAGGAAATTTGAGTAGAGATCAAGCAAGATGTGATGCGAGTGTTGGCAAATTCATCAGCGCAGCACGTAGTGACTTCTACAGTCATTGAGCCTTAGTTCAAGCTCCATCCAGAGCAGTGGAAATCCTCCTGTTCCCATCAGAGGTGGGTTTTTTCCAGATGGAAAGTTATAGTTACAGCTCCAGAGGAGCTCAGCCTCTCTTTTACAGTCAGGAGAGGGAAACAGGAGATAACTTCAGCCAATCTTTCTGGTGAACATCCCAGGTACTCTATGCCAATTGTTGCAAAAAAACAAAATTATACCTCTGACTAGCCAACTGCCTCACTCTTCTCCCTCATCTTTATAGCTTGATTTCTCATTCCCTCCGGGGCAGATGGACCAGATGTAGTGGTATCGCTATATGCTCTAAAGCTAATGAACTGCACACAGAGCTGAGAATTTGGCCAGGTGACAGGGCCTCACACAAGGATTTGCTTTCCCTCCACCCCATAACACACCTTTTTTTTTAACTTCTTCCTATTTGAATGGAAAGGCTTCACAGCCAATGCCTTGAAATGCTCTTAAAATAAGACCTGGTTTAGTCCTGTTCAAAGTAATTCAAATGAAGTATATGATTGTTTATGGGTTAAAGAAAAAGAAAGACTTGAATAATTTCCCAGTATTTAGAATGTTTTTTTGTTATTGTTTCACATATTCATTTCTCTTTTTCAAATTATTTCTGCTGAAATAGCAAGCTTTCTCTTCAGTCCTTGTCTTCTTTACCGGCTTAATCTTAAATAAAGCCACAGGACTGAATTTGTGCTACTACAAATTGTTTCCATGGTTAGGACTGTGAAGTCATAAATACAGGATTGTGAATTCGTTGCACTACCAAGCTGAGATGTGGGGTAATGAGGGAGAACAATCCTATTCAGACACCAACATCTTCAGCAATATCTAGTGCAATGTAGAATATTACAAGCAGAGAAAATTGCTTTTTGTGCAAGTATTCTCTTTTCAAAGAAACCTAATTGATATCTATAATAGCAGAACATATGAATTGCAGAAAACCTTGAAAAAATACTGATCTTTGGCTACTTGCATTAGCATGAGGTTACACCCCAAAATACAGGGGATGTGCACAAAGGGCATTAAAGTGCATTTTGAAATGTGGTAAAGGTGAAGGAAGAGAGAGTTCAGAGAAAACTCAGCCTGCATTACCATCTGTCACCTGGCCTCCTGGTTCAAGGCTAGAAGCTAGAACCAGTGACAGAGCCAGGCTCTTTAAAAAGCATGGGCTGAAATATGTTTTTCATTTCCAAGGTCACTACATGGGAAGCCTGAAGTTTGTATCATGTGTGCAGGCTTCCTTATAACTTTAGAAGAGAATCCCAAAGTGACTGGTTCACGTGAGCACCTAAAATGGAAGTAAGACTGGATGAAATATAGAAACAATCCACAGAGGAGAAAATGCCGTTAAGTCCTCATTTTTTCTACTGAAAGATCCTTACAACTAGTCTGGAATTAGACTTCATTTTCTGTAGACAGACACAATGTCAAGTCAAGGTAGAGGATCACTTCTTTTTCCCAGGAGTTAGGGGGATTTTGCTGGAGAGGCAAAGCTGGGTCAAAATTCTTTGACTCTGAAAAGGAGTTGAAGCTGGGTTTCCTACCGGTTAGATCAGTGTGCTGTGCTGCTGTAGAAAAGTTAAAAGGGGCATGAAATTTATCTTGTGAATAAACTGCTCCTGCAGTCATGCCCAGAGCATGACAAATGAATCAGGGGATTTAGGTAGAGAAACAGTTTCCGGATCTTGACTAAGCTTAGTCAACAGGATATTTGAACTAAAGTTTTGTCTGTATGCTTGAATACAGGATTGCATGTGTCTAGAAGACTTAAGGTCCAAAGATGTTTATCTAGTGAGACTAGAGAGCAAAAGACCTGAGGTATGGAAATCATTCATTTAGATTCAGATGTGTTGGTATTTCACAAGTGCTCAAACTGAATCAATTCCTGGTTCCTTTTTAATATTCCATCTTTCCAGTTCCTTTTTTTTTTAGACAATAATGATACAAACACATTCTTGGTTTTTAAGTAAAAAATCTTGAAAATTATGCAGAGGGGAAAAATAAGTTCAACTACTAACCAGCCAGTAACTCATGATATTGGTACAGAAGCACTAAAATAAAATTAAAAATTAAAAAATAAAAAAAATGTAAAAGATATCTTAAAAGTAATATAAAAGAAAGGAAAATCCAAAAGATACAGGAAGACGTTCTTCATTATTACCTTTAACGAATAAGAAAATGTTATTGAAAATAGAAATATATCTGGTATAGTGATACAGATCTGCCAGCCTACCTACCCATTGAGGGTTATTATTTTTCAATTTATTTTAAAGGGTTTAATTTTACATAACCGCAATTCCATATTAACATCTGAATAGCTTATGAACATATACTGTACTAACAACTTATTCCATTTAGGTTTTTAAGAGAAATAAGACAAAATACCTGTGCAAATTATTGTGAAAGGATGGGGTTACCTGAACCAGTGAACTGGAAGTCACTGTGGTATGTTCATGGCCATCAAAACATGGAACAAGTCATTCATGTCAGCTTTCTCGCACTTCCCCTGCCCTGTAATTCCCTGTCATGCAGTTCTGAGGTGTGGCACCAGAATATGACAAAAGATGTGTATGTGAGTCTGTATGTGGTGGGGGTGAGAGTAGAAGGTCCTCCATCAAAGCACCCTATCCTGTTCCTTACCTCTGAATTTTTACTATATCATCTGTAGTTACTAGAGAAAACTAAAAGTAACAGGAACTGTAAGTTTGAGATGAGTTGTTTGTAGATGAGCAGTGTACAATAAATACATAGAGTACTGAATTACCTTAAAATGAGAAATTTAAGATTTTATTTATATTAAAAGGGAAAAGTGATGCTATCCAACTCTTCACAAAAAGTGAGGGGCAATAGCAGTCATCTATGCCCAGGTTTGCTGCAGAGGAATGTGAGGCTATGTCATGGTTTAATCCCAGCCAGCAGCTAGAACCACTCAGCTGCTCACACTCTCCTCCCAGTCTGGATAGGGGAGAGAATCAGAAGAGTACAAGTGAGGAAAAAAAAAATGGGTTGAGATAAAGGCAGTTTAATAGGTAGAGCAAAAGCCACACAAGCAAGCAAAGCAAAACAAGAACTTCCCATCACCAGGCAGATGTTCAGCCATCTCCAGGAAAGCAGGGCTCCAGCACACATGACGGTTTCTTGGGAAGACAAACGCCATCAGTCCAAATGTTCCCCCCACTTCCTTCTTCTTCCCCCAGCTTTATATACTGAGCATGACATCACATGTTATGCAATATCCCTCTGGTCATTTGGGGTCAGCTGTCCCAGCTATGTCCCCTCCCAACTTCTTGTGCCCTCCCAGCCTGCTCGCTGGTAGGCTGGTGTGAGAAGCAGAAAAGGCTTTGACCGCCTAGCGACAACAAAAAAAAACACCAGTGTACTATCAAAAGTATTTCTCATCCCAAATCTGAATCACAGAATCATAGAGTCATAGACTCATTAAGATTGGAAGGGACCTTTAAGATCATGAAGTCCAACCATTAACCTAACCTGACAAAAACACTTCTAAACCATGTCCCCAAGTACCACGTCTACGCTTTTTTTAAACACCTCCAGGGATGGCGAATCCACCACCTCCCTGGGCAGCCAATGTTGGATAACCCTTTCAGTGAAAAAATTTTTCCTAATATCCAACCTAAACCTCGCCTGGCTTAACTTGAACCCATTTCCTCTCGTCCTCTCACTTGTCACTAGGGAAACATAGTTCTATGCCAGCTGCTAATAAAAAAGTTAACTCTACCCCAACTGAAACCACAACAGGCTAATAGTCATTTTCCGGTTGAATAAAAATGAAGCGTTGCAAAGGCACAGTGGAGAAAGTGGATACATTCCTTCCTTTGGAGATCCATCTCCAGAAGGTGGCCTCTGGGCAGCAACTATATGTAATGAGACTTTCGCTTGCTACAGTTTGTGACTCTTGCCTCTTGTCTTTTCTCTATGGACCTCTGAAAACAGTCTAGCTGCTGCTTCTCTATAATCCTCCTTTAGGAAGTGGAAACCTGCAATTTGGCCTCTTCTTTTCCTTCTCTGCTCCAAGCTAGGCAAAATCCATTCCTTCAGACTCTCTTGTTTGTTGTGTGGTCTGGCAACCTAACCGTCCGTAAGTGTTCCTTCACCAGACTCTGTCCAGTTTGTTGATATTTGTCCCAAAACTGGACAGAATATTGCAGGTATGGCAAACAGAGGTTAATTAGCTCTTTGCTTAGCCTGCTGGCTCTTCTTACTGCAGCCCAGTATGCAGACAGTCTTTTCAACTTCCTATTAATCACACAGGACTTTAAAATGATGATTTGATAGGATGTTTTACCGGGCCTACCAAAAAAAGGACAAAATGGAATAGATGTCAGTTGAGAAAAAACTTGGTCTACTTAAGACTGTTTCATAAAATTGCTCAAGTAAAAACTTTGAATTGGGACAGGAGAGAAACTCTGGCTTTCTTAGTTGAAATAGGTGCAATAGACGTGACAGTTTTGTCTCAAAACTGTTTTCTTTTTTGTCATCCTTACTGCAACCCTATTCCAGCTGGATTTTAAGATTCTTGGTTTAATTTCTTAGTTGCATGGGCTTTCTTTTGATATTTACCAGAAAAATCCATGTGTTGGAAACGCAATATTTATCAAGTGGATATAAAATCACTGCATAACACTGTAGCATTTTATCATTTTTCATATAGCATACTCTTATCATTGTTCTAAGTGTCTAGCATATGATTGGCTTGCTATGATATAAAAAAAAAAATGGAAAGTTTAATAAATAATTGCAATTAAGAATCTTAAAATACTATGCATGCAGATTCTGTCTGATCTTCCATTGAAATTCCTTTTAATTCATGATCAGTTAATGTTCCATAAAAATTAAAGGTTACCCAACAACAAAAGAAGTATGGCTCATTGCATAGAAAAATGAGCAGGGAGTACAGTTTCTTGATTAGTTAATAATAGCAAAACATTAACTTTCCCAAGGTCTTTGTCAGCTCTGAAAGTACCTCCTATTGTATAATATCCGTTTAAAAAAATGTACTTTCAACATGTACTCTGAAAGAAAGAATATACAAAATGTGGATTTCCTGCTTCAACAAGGCTACCTAAAGTTCAGTTGTACTGACACAGTGTGGTATGTCTCCTTCATATTAAGTTCAACAACTGCAAGACAAACACAGAACCAAACTTGGCAACTGTTACTTAAGTGTGCAATCCCTCTTCCTGGAGGAAGTTCAGTGACATATAACGCCAAAGGATAACTTCTGTGAAAAACTAAATATTCCCCTGAGTAAACACTGTATAGCAGGCCATGTATCCCTGAACATTTCCACCTGCAAAATAATTCCAGTAGTAAGTAAATGAGCAGAAAGCACTCGAAGTCACAACTCAGTCTGTCTGAATTTGGTATTTTGGAGAATAAAAGATTGTGGGGTAACTAACTTTTTAAGTATGAGACTACCATAATAAATCTTGCTTTCCTTTCATTTCTTTCAGGTGTTATGCAAACATGAAATTATTCACAAACTAAATAGTTTTCTTGCCAAAAAGGTATGTGTGGTTTCACTGAAATTACTTACAAAATGGGATCATACCATATTGAACCGCTTCAGGTGGGAAAAAAAATACTGATTTGCAAAATGGCAGAGAGGGTGGTGGAGAGAGGCCACCTCTTCACCACCCCTACTGCCCTAAGTGGCCTACTGGTGACAGATTCATGGAAGACATGGATAGCTAAAGGGCTTCTTGATGACAATGGTCTTTCTCAAAAACTGCTTACATATTAAATGAACCAGTTACTAAAAGGAGCATATCCCACTTCCCCCATATCCTTATGTTATTGAATAATTCTTCATTTCTCCATAGGTTAATTGCTATGCTATTTACATGTTCTTCCAGGTGAGCTGATGAAGCGATAGTCATCACTCCTCCTCTCCTTGGGGAGAAAAAATGATGAGAATGAAATGAGAGAACAACAATTACAATGCAATAGGGAAAAAGAAAGTAAGTGACAACAAAAGAAGAAACCTGCTTTCATGCCAGTGTCAGATGGCGGCAGTGAGCATGG
>VZSZ01011470.1:34608-48347 GCA_013398815.1 Ibidorhyncha struthersii | reverse complement strand
CAGGAGAGCTGAGGGGGGGACTCTGGGTCAGGGAGGGGAGCGATGGGATGAGGGGGAACAGTTTATACACTGGAAGAGGGGAGATCAAAATGTGATACTGTGAAGAAATTCTTTACTGTGCGGGCGGTGAGCCCCTGGAACAAATTGCCCCAAGAAGCTGTGGCTGCCCCATCCCTGGAGGTGTTCAAGGCCAGGTTGGACGGGGCGTGGAGCAACCTGGGCTCAGGGGAGGTGTCCCTGCCCAGGGCAGGGGGGGTGGAACTGGATGGCCTTTAAGGTCCATTCCAACCCAAACCATTTCATGACACTATGATTCTCACCTTCCACAAGCATGTCTAGTGCACAATTGAGCTCAGACAAGCAGACACACAACATGCCACCACCAGCCTCCTGCGTGACCTCCCCAGACTGGAGAGGAGACACCCCACACCCAAGAGAGAAGTCGGGGAAGGAGCCCCATCATTTCAGGGTACACTTGAGCCCTCCGAGAGCTCAATTCTGCCCAACGGGGCCCTGCTTAAGGCGAGAGGCTCAATTCACAACTGCCACCGTTCCACGCAGATCATTCATCGTATGATAACTCAGCGCCGTTCCTCTCCAAACGTCACCCAGCTCTACCCAGGGCCCCTCTCTCCCTCTGCAGGAATTCACACCCCCCCATGGCCTGGAGCCAGCTGTAATACAGAAATTCTCTTTTTTATTATTAATGCGGAATGTTATGCTGGTCCTGGCGGCTGTCTTGCCGAGATCAGTCCCATGTCCCAGCTCAGAGGGGCTGCCAGCCACTTTCTGACAGAGACACATAAAACCAGCTAGTCAGCTTTTTGCCTTTTTTTTTTTTTTTTCCTCTCAAAAGAGAAGAATTTGCCTCAAAACCTGCCAGAGGGAACCGCAGTGCATGGTCCAAAGGTTTCGAGCTCGCAGTCCGAGAATCCCTCTGGTTTCTTGTGCCTTCTTTTAAAAAAAAGAAAACAGAGGAGAGGAAAACATAAAAGCAAACAGAGACTGAGCCTGCCCCAGCTTAAAAAAAGACAATATTTTTCATGCATGTTTTAAAAAGGGAAAGGGCAGGGTCTCAGGGTAACGAGAGCAGAAAAAGAAGGCAGCCAGGCCTATGGGGGAAACTGCTGCACGTTCCTGATTCCACTTCAGAAAAGAAGGTGCTGGAAGGACGCAGACACCCATGCACATGCCTGTGCACACTCACCCCCCCCAACATGTGCAGGGCGCCTCATTATGCATCAGAGAAAGAGAAATTGTCTTCCTCCTGGGGTTTTCGGATCCAGCTGCCGTAGCCCATCTCTTCCAGCGCGCTGAAGAAGCACTGCTTGGCTTCTTGGTACGCTGCGGCTGCCTCCTTCGCATCCGAGTACACCGAGAGGTTCTGCAGGTCTTTGCAGTTGTTCTTGGCACATAACTGCTGGAACAGGGCGAACATTTTCCTCTTGGACACACGAGACACCTCCAGCTTCGGTCTGAGAAGGGAGACAAAGGCGCAATGAAGGACACGACAGTCAGAAGAGCAAAGAGGAGAAGGGGGCACAGGGAAAAATGCACAACGGGATGCCTGTGAGATCTCTCGGCTCAGTGGGGCTCTGTTGTAGGGTCCAGGCAATATTTTGTTTTGCTTCAAGAGTGCTTGCTCACATCAGTTTGAAATCCCTCTCCCAACCCTCCCCACAGGCAAGGTGCAGAGTGTACTCGCGACTTCCGAGCTGCCCCCCTTTCTCCAAAGAGAAAAGCGGCGTCAGGAGAGGCTCTTCTTACCCATCTACTTTCCCTTTTGTGCCATCCAAGACTTCAACTTCGCTTTCATCAGCAAGACACCAATTTACCGAAGACTCCTTTGTCTTGCCCGTCTGCCTTGCGGAATCGTACACACTGACTCGCCCAACCTGCGTGAGAAGTAAGAAAGTTTCTGAATGCCGGTCCTGCTGCGTGAGTTTGCTGGCAAGGGGAGCCTCTTGCCTCTTCCATCCCCTGCAGGCAGGGGTTCAGCTCATCCCAAACTCCCGAGCGCAGCAAGCACTAGGTTCGTACTAAGCTGAAGGCTACAGGGGTGACCTCGGTCTCCTTTTTCCCAGATCAAGTCATTGCCAGGAAGCCCCACACACTGCGGGATAACACAGAGTGCGCAGGTTTCCTGACCCTGGCTGCAGAGCTTCTGCCAGGTGACCCCCCCACCCCCACCCCCACCCCGGAGCAAGGCCCGAAACCCAAGGGCAGAGGTGGAAGTGGGGGACGGAAAGGCAAAGGGGTGCCAGGCCCGCAGTACCTCAGGATGGTTAATGTGATACGGAGCCTGGAGCTTTTCCTGCAGCACGCTCCCATCTCTTGCCAGGCGGCAGCAGATTGCACGTGTTAAATGACCCTGACTGTACAAGTAACCTGTGAAGAAAGATGCAAAGGCGTTAGGAAACGGGAAGGACACAGGTGATGGACAGACCAAACCTCCGAAACCACAGCGCTTCTCACAAGCTCCAGAAAGCTCGCGGCCATGTGGATCAGCAACAGCTACGCATAGCCTAGATGTGTAAGATGGAGGTTTAGAGAGTGCAACATTTCTCACCGAAGACACAAACAGGCAATTTTTGTCTCACCTTCCTAGATCACATGTGCCTTCTGAAAATCAAAAATCTTGGAGAAAAACCCACTCCACCCACAGCATAAAATCCACAAACTCCCTTTTCACTCCCGAACAGCACAGCTCTGCCAAGAACGACGGTTCAGTCTGTTACTCCCACAGCCTCCACAAACAAGCTTTTCCATCACTTGGGGAAAGGAGGTTACGCGTCGCTGCAGCCCCGTTCTAAGGAGCGGGGCAGCACATCCATACCGAGTGTAACAGAGCTGAGATAAACCGGTTCTATGAAGTGTGACAGCAATGCCCCTTGCAAGCCAAGTATATTCCAGCGTAAGATTTTGTCGCTGCAGGACATGGTTCGCAACCGCTCCCCGTGCTGGATCCCATCCCACGTAGGCACAATGTCACTCGACTCCACAGGAATGGTACCTTCCCCTGCACAAGAGAAGAAGAAAAGCTTTTCTGTAAAGAGTCAGATATTCAATAAAACAAAATCCCATCAGCAACTGCATGAGAAACTATCTTCTATGCACACGCATGGAGTGACCTCCAGAGTCAGCCTGTCTCCGCGTTTGGGGAACATTTTAGTATCACATGAAAGAGGGAACGCAGTACTAATTACAGATGAGTTATTTTCCACATGGCTGAAGCAGAATGAAATAGTGCTTGAAAGGGAGGTCAGAGACATAGAAGCTTCGCAGCAAAGCTGTACTCTTGCTAGTGGGGCAGTCCAACAGGCAGACCGGGGAAGGAGAAAGGACTCCCTCTAATGCCTCCATCCCTTTTACCCACCCCCTTTGGCTCCTGAATGCTTCAAATCCCACAACTGCACCACACAGAGAGGGGGTAAGGAAACTCTGGAGCTCCAGAAAGGCTCAGAGGAGAGGACTGGAACCACCCCACCATGCAGGGAGCAAATGCACTCACCGTTCTCCACCTTGGTCCGCAGCTTGCCTTGTTTGGGGTTCTCAAAGAGAGGCTGATGCTGGGCCTGCCCCACCACGCTCGCCTGATCGCTGCAGGATTTATCAAAGAGTGCCCCATCTCCACAAGGTGCTGTGCTAGAAAACAAACACTCCCCAGGTCAGCGCTGACTCTCGGCAAACAGCCAGGGCCAGGGGTGCGACAGCACTGCTGACACCGGTCGCTCCCTGCATGACCCCGCACAAACCTGACATAGAGGTGAAAGGTAATGCTGCTCTTTATTTTGAGTCTCTTCCCTCCCGCTGGCTCAAAAATGCTCTCTTCTGCAGAGGAAGGATTAGACGGGTCATACTTCATCAACTCACTATAGAGAAACCTGAAAATAACAACGTCACGTCAAAAGGCTGTTTTGCTCCTCAGACAAGGAGCACTTCAATTCAACAGGGACAAGTGGGGTCCAAAGCTCTGCCTCTGTTGCACCAAGCCACCAGCTCCTGGTCCTGCCGCATGGGAGAGCAAAGACCAGGAACCGCTGCTGAGAACACCTGGAAGCCAACGAATAGTGCTTGATGCTACAGAAAAGGCATGAAATAAAGCAGGTTTCCTAGCACGCAGAGGACACGCAATAGAAAAATCAGCATTCTGTCAGGTGAACCGAGGGAAGCACTGGCAGGAGAGAGAAAGGAGCCTGGCTGGCTGCTGCTTGCATGCACCTGATCCCAGTGTGAAGAAGACTTCAAGGTTGTTTGTCCACCTAGCACCTTTAGTCAGCACCAAGTTTGCATTAAGAGTAAGCAGCCCCACAGGCACCTGAACGTATTATTAGCACAACCCCACGATCTGTTTACAATGACTGGGTCTTTTACGCTTCTGTCTGGGGACAGGGAAAACCTTGAGGTCTCCAACATAGCATCAAGGGCTAAAGAAAAACTGCAGCTTCACTCCTCAAGCAGAGCCTGTGCAGGAACTTATTTTGCAAGGAGAGGTGGAGCTCGCTGTTCTCATCTCTGACAGGCTCTGCCGTGCCAGAACAGCCACGACTGTGAAGATTAACAGCAGAGACAGACGTTAAGCAAGAGTGCAATCCTCTGACTTTACAGCTCACTGGGGACCTGCCCTCAACACCTTCCAGTGCTGAGAAATGTGGAGTATAGTGACAGCAGGCAAAGGCTTGAAGAAAGCAGCTATTTTGCTCTTCATAATGGAAGTGCAGACATTAACAAGGCTAGTCCAACTTCATCTCACTTTAGTTTTTCTTTTTTTTAAAAAAACAAAAGTGCCATCCTGAATGTTTGTAAAGAGAACAATTGTGCAGTTTAGTTGGGCAAACCCTCGCCAACTGATGAAAAAGGATTTCTGACTTATCAACGCAAACACATTCGATATGTTTTCCTGAAGCCTGCACCCACACCCAGAAAGGCCATGGGGGGACCTGGCCTGCAGATTCCCCAGCACCTCGGCTCAGAGCTGTGCTCGGACTCAAACAGCGCGTTGCGTGCCGCCCAAGCAGCCTCTGCAGGATGCTTTATTTTAAGTACATCAGATGCAGCCCTTGGGCTCTTGGCAAGTTTCCAGTTCGGTACTAATTTGGGCACCATTCAGGCATGGCCCTTTCTTATCAGAAATAACTTCCCTCTATTTAACAACACATGGGTAAACAGTAGTGTTAAGAGGATCACAGCCTCTCTCAACACAGCAAGGAACCGCCACAGATACATCCCTCTAGAATGGGTCAGCATCTCTTGGCAGACCCCTCTCTCCTTCGAGTTTCCCCTTGTCTCACCTCACAAAGCCTCTTCGAGAAATGATTTCTGCGTGACAGTCGTTCACTGTCTCCCCCTTCAAGCTCAGCTCTTCTCCTTTCACGCAACGATTACCTGAAATAAGTAAAAAGGCAAGCGTCAAAGTCAACACACAGCTTCACAGAAAGAGGGAGGGTTTCACCTTGCTTCAAGTTTTACTTCTTTGGGCTCCTGAGCAGCAGCAGCACCCTGACTATTAATTATCCCGATCCAAGCAGTTAGGAGAATAAAGGGACAAAAAGCACACACTACTGTAGGGACAGCAGACACTTAAATTGCCACAGGTTTAGGGGCAGTGTCCCTTCCTGAGCACTTTTCAGCCCACCACTCTAGGTGGAAGCGTGCAATGAAGGGAGCTAAGGTGCACGCGGCTGAGAGAAGCTGGGGGATCTTGTGCTGTACAACGCGAGGAATCCATGCTCTGATGCACAGACTAGCGCATAGCAATGCAAGCAAAGATTAAGAGCAATACAGCTGCAGGCACATTTGCTTTGTTCTCGCTCTCTAACCAAATCACTTGTGACACCACGCGAACCCTGGGAATGTTTCTTGCCCTCTGAAGAAGCCTACGGCAAGAGCCATTCCCTAGTCATAGCCAACAGGGGATCTAGCAGGGAAGCGAGAGCTCAGCCTATGCAGGAAGAAGCTGTTCATACCCGTTCCGATGCTGACCACCACTCCCAGGCCCTTGTTGCCTTTCCGCATGATGATGGCGGCCAGGATCTTCCGCCCAAGCAGACTGTGCTGGATGCGAGCAGTGAGGGTGTTGAAACGCTGGTGGCTCAACATAGCCATCTGATCGTGTAGGGTACTGCCGCTCACGGGGAGCTGCAATGGGGACACGAGACCAGGATTGCTAAGAGATCATGAGCAGGTCACAAAGAGGCTCAAGAAGTAGCTAACCTGAAGCACAGCTATCCAAGCAGAGGGCCGGAACACAGAAAACACGAGCTACAGGCGGCACAATTTGGGGTTGGACAGCATCATGTCAAGGGGCGGGTGAAGTTCTTTCAGGTATTTCTGGGAAAAAACCTGTCCAACATTTTGAGTTCTGCTTTGAGCACATCATTAAGAGACAGCAGCAAGCTCTCTTCCTGGCAGCAAGCAGAATGGGCTGAGGAATGGCCTCCTGAGATTGCCAGGGGAAACCCCCCTTGCAAAGGAACAAACCCCATCTTGCCTGTTCCCAGAGACTCAGCCAAGGAAATCTGTTGCTGGCTTTGGAGGAATTCCTTCCCTGGCTGCCTGCGAGGAGACGGCACAGTCACTCCCATGGCAGACGGGCACTTGCCTCCTCTAGCATTGCTGATTGACAAATCCTCCCTGATGGCTTTTCTATTTAGAGCCACAGCTGCTGTGCTCAGCTGTGCAGCCTGGAACACAGCTTTTAAAAGATCACAAAACTCTTAAGTGTGATTTAAAGTAGCACAGGTTTGGGACAGCCATCCTGACACAACCAGAGCTTTACTCTTATCTAATGCATGGGTTTTTTGAGCTGACACACAATTTTTAACGCAGCGTGAAGGAATTTGGAAGGAGGAAGAAAAAAAAAAGTCACAGAATTAAAAATGAGCATGTTCCTGCTCCACCACAGGAACACATTTCAGTAGCCTGTGGAAGAATCTGATGATAATTTAGCCCTACAGCTGATGCCAGCAGGAGGGAAGAGTACGTCTGGGCCCTGAGGAAACATCTAACCCACTTCAAGAAAACGTCAGCTTATTTACACCTTCAGAGGACAAAGATCCTACAGTTGATCTTGAAGGCATTTTTCTGCTGGACTGAAAGGCACAGGACAGGCAGGGCTACAAAAGGAGTCCCAGCTTTGGAGGAAGAGGATTTACCTCACTGATGTTCATCCCTTCCATGCGCTCAATCTTCTCTGTTTCCCCAATCAGGACTCTGAGTGCTGCATCAGCTGCCTCCTGCTTGCCCTGCTTTTTATTGTGTGCAGTTACAGCTGGGAACCAGCGGCCTCCAACCTTCGCCTGATAGACAAACCTATAAAGACAGCAGTGCACCTCTGAGAAACCAAGAAGCTTAGGGATTTCAGTCTGGTTCTTAAAGTCTGTCAGTGGACAGAAGAGTGGAGGTGGCTTAATTGTCCTCTGTACATAAGATCTGGCAGAGGCAGCAGCTCAGCCTGTTGCCATCTTGAACCGCAACAGGAATTTTGCATTCTTTGCCCTTTCTCCAGGACTACAGCAACAGTGCAAAATTTCCTCCTGGACAGATCACAGAATCATTGAATCGCCTAGGTTGGAAGGGAACTTTAAGATCAAGTTCAGCCGTTAACCCAACACTGCCAAGTCCACCACCAAACCACATCCCCCAGCACCACCTCTACCCATCTTTTAAACACCTCCAGGAACAGTGCTCCAGTAGATGCAGCTACTTACTTGGGGTCATGGGGAGGTCCTGACTGGTCAATGAGTTTGAACTCTGCGGCAAACCCATTGGAGCGGGCGTATTCCAGCAGGCCACTGACAGGATTGACATTAAGGTATTTGATGAGCTCCCCAACACCCTTCGCTTTCGCCACCTGGGATTCATCTGGAGCAGCAATCCACGGTCCACAGCTGTGCATGGACTGGTCACCATGGGGCTTCACAACAGGCTAGAGCAGAGTCAGACAGGAGGAGGCTGTTAAATCCTGAGCAGCTGGTATTACCACAGGCCAAGAGTGCTCAGCACAGCTCTGCCAGAGCCAGCACATGACCTTGTGTGGTGAAATCCAGTGGAACATGAAATAACAGCAGGGGGAACCCCACCCAAAACACTCAGGTCTTATGAAGAAGCTCTTTGTACCTGTTCAGGCAAGACATGGGGTACAGACTCTCCAGAAAGAATCTTCACAGCAACTTCTGCTGCCATTTGCTTTGCTCCCTTCTTGCTGTTTCCTACCACAGCAGGGAAAATTTGGTCACCCATTTTCACACAGTAGCTGAACCTGACAGGACATTATAGCATATGAAAAGCGTTAAGCATTGGCGTCTGGATCTATTTATTATCCCTTTCTCCCAGTCCAAGTTAAATCCCTCTGGGTTATCTCCAATTTAAATCTACCACAGTGGCCCTCAATACTCCCAGTAGACCACTACCAGATAGGGTACAGGACTGGAACCTGTTCCTGGTCTGGTAGAAGAAACAGCATCCTTTCCCTGAAAAATGGCGTTGGTTTTGGTCTCTTTCTGGAGGCAGATGTCTTGGAGGAGCCATGCCCAGACTCCCTGGACAAGAGGAACACTCAGCTAGGTCAGTGACAAGTCCGGGAATGTGGGCAGCATGCTGAAGAGGAAGGATATTAAATAAAGGGTTTCTATCCTCCCCAAAACTGACAACAACATGCCATACCTAGGATCATGAGGTGGACCTTCCTGAGACAGCAGCTGGAATTCAACAGTGTTCCCCGATTTTTGTCCATACTCCATTAATACGCTGATAGGGTGCTTCCCAGGAAGCAGGTTGAGATGAGCTGGTGCAGACGACGGCTCTGGCTCTGAATGCAAAGGCTACAGCGAAAAGATGGAGGAAACCAGTTTCGGACTAAACACCATCGGATCAGCCTCACAAGTAACAAAACCAAGACTCACCAATTCTGGTTCAGAGTTGTCAGAGGGAAACTGCTCTTCATATTTAATTACACCATGTCTTCCATTCTCCGCTTCGCTCATGAGGACCTTCATAGCATTAGCTGCTGCCTCCTGTTTAGCGAGTTTTTTGCTCCCTGCTTCTGCTGGCGGGAATCGGCGCCCATTAATCACTGCCTGGAACTTAAATCTTTGGAAGAGAAAACCAAAGAGGTAAATCAAGAGGCAAAAGTGTGGTCTTAGAGCAAGCAGGTAAGGCTGCTCTTGGAGTTCAAGTGAGAAGGAACACCTGATTTCTGGCTGGGAGAGCAAACCCAGGCTGCCATGTACAGAAGACAACACCACCAAAGGTGCCCCAATGGCTCCGCTTCTGGGCCTCATTTCATTGCATTTCCAGAGCTGTTCATAACAGAGGGGCAGCTCCAGATTTTGTTCTGAAGGAACAGGCTGACTTGCCTTGTTCCACAAGCACCAGAAACGTGTAATGGCCGTATGCAAAGAGCAGGGTGGTTGTGTCTCCTGCACAGCGATGAAGAAAGCTTAAAAGCAGCCCGCGCTGTTCCATCTGCACCTGGTCATTCGGGGTTACTCGTCCCTCTGGCATTTTCCCTGGCTATTCGGTGCACTCACACCATCTCAGAGAGGTGCTGCCTCACGTAAACCTCTTGCCTTTGATGTTTCTGTCTCGCTCTCCTCCCTGTGAACTCTAACAAACAAATCTTCTCTTCTGACCTCCAGCTCTATAGAGAGGAAACCTGCTTCCGACGAGAACAGGTCAAACCAGATCTGGAGAGGGGTTACGGGGCTGAATCCATTCAGATCCCTCCTTACTAAAAGTAAAAAAAGCTGGGACTCCGTCTTTAGAAATTAGGCCAATTTTCCTGTCTAGCGGATCTATTGATATATTCCAGTGTGGCACACATAGTGCTTTTCACCATCTCGCCGGTGCTCAGGAACAGCCATGATTTAGCAGGACTCCAGAGACTGACTACGCAAACCCTAGTGTCATGCTACGTGCTCCGCTCACACAGGCCGCTCTGCCCAGCTACAGCACAGAAACGTCTCGAGTGGGTTCACCTCATCTAACCCAAGACATCTGCACCCAAGCACTTTGTTCTGTGCTCCCTTTAGAACACTTCCAGGGCAAGAGCGTCTTCAGAGGTAGCTTAGGAATACCATTTTCCCCATATACAATCAAACCGAGAGCCAAGTGATTACGTCAGACAGCACCTGGCTGAAGACACAAATCCCACCTTCGCTGCTCAGAATGAGGTGCAGGGTGGCTAAAACTGGGCTACCTGGAGTTAAATTTTAGCCTTGTTTTGTTGGTGGTGGGGTTTTTTTTAAGCTGCTGCAAGGAATCAACTAAGCTAATCCTTCTGAAATAAAGTAAACGTTAACGAGCAGACCCTTCAGGACAAAGGTGAGTGGGTGAAGTTAGTTGGAGTCAGATCGTGTTAAGCAAAAAGACAGCTCAGGAAAGTTATGAAATTTTCTTACCGTGGCTCGTGAGAGGGTCCGCTCTGTTCCAGCATGGCAAACTCACAGTGCTGGTACGTGTACTGGGAATATTCGGTAAGGCCACTCACAGGGTTCTTCTCCTGACAAGCCATCAGTTTCTCTACAGGCGTACAAGGGAAAGCAGTTTCAAACTGGGCGGCATAACAGGGGGAAGACTGGGAATTCATGATGGATTCTGACTCATCGGGCTGCTTGTTGATAGTGTTCAGATTATCTGGGATATCATCCGTGGCCCACTTGCCGTTTTCAGAGTTATCATAATTACTCAAACTGGCAAATTCAGGCTTAGTGTCCTCAGGCAGGGCTGCTTCCACGTCAATGGCATCGCTCTGATCAGTTTGCCCCAAAGGCTGCTGTCCGTTTTCTATACTTTCCTCTTCTTCCAATGTTGTCACTGCTGGTGAAGCTATGGTCGTCTCCTGGGGACATGGAGGAACAGAGGAAGGTGGAAATCCTGACTCAGGTGTGGGATCCGTCGTCTGCGTTACTGTGCTGGCTTTCAGCCTCATCTGCATCCGCTCACGCTTCCTGTCTGTCAGGGACCACCGTGGTGGGCTTGTGTTCTGCTTGTGGACATCTCCCAGCTTTTCCAGAGCACTAAGAAAGGCATTAACATCCTTGGCCCTCGAAAACCCAATATTTTTGGCAAGGTTGAGTGCTGTTGTTTCTGCTACGCTGAACAAGTAGTTGCATATTTTGTCCTTTGTCTCAGCCATCATGGGATCGGCGTCTCCTGAGTCAACTGCACTCCTCTCTCCTCCTCTGCTCTCACAAGCCGGATCTGTGCGACCACAGTTGTCGTTACTGGGGCTTCTTTCTCTCCCTGCGCTTGGGCTGGCAATCCTCCACAGCGGCGGCGTCTCTCCACCTTTGTGCAACTTGCCTTCTTTGAAGAGTTTATACAAGACACGATTGACCGCTTTCTTTTGAGTTTTAAGTTTACGTACAAGATCATGAACTGTACAAGTCTTCCCCTCCCCCAGTTGCCTGAAAATAGTCAGAATTTCTTGTTCACAGTCTTGTCCAGCAAGAGACAGTCTCTGGAAATTCAGCCTGACGGCATCAGAATCTCTCTCCGAGTCCTCTTGACAATGGTACCGAGGAGGGCAATAACGTGGCGAAGTTTCTACCCACGGACACTTGCTGGAGAACCTACGCCATCCTGCTCTGCTGCAGCTGGGTTGCCATCTCTCTGCAGGAGCCGGTGCCGCAGCTTGCACGCCTCTGATGTGTGACGCTTTGTACAATCCCTGTCCCTGAAGCAAACAGACTTCAGTGTCCTGCTCTGTTAGGAACTGCTGGTGTAAAAAGGTTTCCTGATTAGTTTCTCGTGGGGTATTAGGGCGGTTAAAAAAAAATGGATTAGTGCTGGGGTGGTTACGTCTTGTGCGGGTAAGATACGAGCCTCTGCCTCGACCAGTGCCTCTGTTCATAGCGCACTGCTGGGACACACGTGGGAACTGGGCCGCTTGCGTGCCAGAAGGGGACCTGCAATTCACTCCACACACTGCCGTCCTGAACAGGTGCCTCCTAGAAGGAAAAAACCCACAATTTAGAACGTATTTACACAACTTTAGGATTCCAGAAATGCAGTTTAAGCAACTTCCCTGCTACTGAGGCATGTCAAGCATCTTCACCTCGTCAAGATTTCCGAGTCTAAATTATTCATGTAAACACAAATAGCAAACTCTGTGTCTGCCCAGCACAGAACCCAGCAGTCAGGAATCGCAGGCAAAGTTAACAACTAGGAACAGCTTTAATAAGAGCGACCCTCTGTTCCTGTTGGACTGGATTTCAAGCTATCTGCACAGGGGCGGTTTGTCTTTTTGTGATGCTGTCTGTCAAAGGCTCGACGCTGCACTTCTGAAACACAAGCGAGCTTTATTCCTCTGCCCTGAGGGAGAGAAGACTCTCAGATGTGTTTTGCAATCGGAAAAACGGGAGCACAAGGAGGTGAAGCAGCTCACACGGTCACACAGGACAGTGCTGCAACAGTTCTCAGACTCACGGCCACAAAAAGCCTGAAATCCCAAATGTCCTTTGCTTCCTAGACATTAAGTGACCCGTAAAGGTAAAGCAGCATGCCACAGGGGAAGTAAAGTAATAACACACAGAGAAATTGGATAGCTATGCAGCTGGCAACGGTATGAAAAGTTTTTTGGGACCGTAGCTCAAATTTCACTCCTATCAGATAGCTGTGCTACCCCCCTCAGGTACAGCACATAAATCTAAGCTGTTAGTATGCTTTTTAAAAATAAGTAACTCATTCCAGGATATATTCTGGTTCTTTGACAACAGCAGGTTGGGAAACCAAGTGGATAAAAACATGCAACTGACACCTGCTGCTAGGTCCCCATCCTACCTTCCTCCCGGTGACCTCTTTAAGGCACCTATCTTCATAAAGATAGTTTTTCCACTGTAAGTCGTATCTTCATCAAGCGTGCCTCAAGGCCAACTTAAATTTCCCCTTCATTAAACAAGTTCATTATCAGTTTCTAACTGCACCCAGCTGCCACCACCGTGACTTACTTTACGAAGTCAAATAAACACGGGCTCCACATGCGTTGCTGGGGGGGCTCAAGGCAGTCCCACTGTCCCCCTACCCCGTGAGCTCGTTTTAGAAGCGACCCGCGAGCCAAAGGCAGGACAGAAACCCTGGCAGGCAGGACGAGCGGTACTTTAAAAAACGCTCTTACCTCGGCCTCGTCCATACGCTAAATTCCCTTATTTTGTGAGAAAATAGACGGAAAAAAGAAACCCCGACCCGCACCTCTCCCGGGGAGGCGCCGCCGGGCGGGCTGCGGGCAACCGGTCACTCCGGCAAGATGGCTGCGAGCTCCCTTTCGGTTTCGATTCCCGTTCCCGCAGCGGCCGCCCCGCCCCGCCCGGGGAGCTCGCAGGGAGGGGACGGGAGATTGGATTTCGGCCTTCCCGAAGCGCGCTCGGCTTTGCGAGCGCTCAAAGCCCCGAGCTTCCTTCGCAGCGGCCGCCACGTGTGGACCGGGACAGCAAACCCCGGNGCGGTGATGTCCAGCCCCCGCCAGCCGGGAGCTGTCGCTGGGACAGGATCCCGGTCCGCACGGAGTGCGGGTGGCGGATACTCTCCCGGTTCCGGGAACGGCTGTCACCTTAAACTACCCCTCCAAAAGGGGATCCCAACCCCCAAGGCGGGATCCGCACCACCCTGCGCCCGAGTCACATCCGTCCCCCGAGCAGAACCGCCACGGGCCGGAGCAGCCACTCCGGGCCCGCGGTGGGGCCGCTCGCCGCGCTGAGGCCCGAGGTCCCCAGACACCATCACGCCGCCTCCACGAAGCC
>VZSZ01011470.1:22200-32833 GCA_013398815.1 Ibidorhyncha struthersii | reverse complement strand
GTAATGGGAAGACTCATCTTCTAAAAAAGGACCCCTCCGCCAACTGAAATTGTCAAATCTTTATTCCTAGGAGGATCTGGGTGCACAAACCCCCCTGCCTGGTATGAGGCTCACGGCAGACCTGCAAACACTGGGGGTCAGGCACTGCCAGTCCCTATAAGCAGTGTCNCCCCCTCCCTTTTTAATTGCTTGTGATCGCTCTGAAGCTTTAACCCAGCCTCGGTGAATGTGATTCATCTTGGCTGCTGTTAAGGCAGAATGGGAAGGTTACAGCGCCGCTCTCCACTGCGTCGACGTGATATACCCTGCCTGTGAAAGAATCTATAGCTGGCATTATGGGGCCATATATCCTCTTGAATTGCAACACCCTAAAAGTGACAAATAGCCACTTAATCGATACGAGTTCATTCTCCATTCTCCTTCTTTATGGAAAATGGGGCAGACTCCCAACCTGTTTCCATAGGAACGGGCTTGGAGACTGGGAGAAGCGCCGGCTGCTGAAGGCCCAGCATTAACGCTGGGCGTCTGCTTCGTGCTGGCAGAAGCTCCTGCGGCCTCCTGACATCGTGGCCACGTAAAGCGGAGTCAGTTTGCACTGGAGATAAGGAGCTGCTGGCTGATAATCCGCTGACACGTGGGTACCACCGTTATCCCCGCAGATTTTGGTGGGGGATGGAGAGCGCTCCTTTGCTCGCTTGGCACTAGCATCCCGGGACGTCGGGGCTCATCCTGTCCCCCTGTTTCCCTGGGGGCTCCCCCAAACCCACCACTTCCCCGGGGCTGAGCAAAGGCTTCCCCGCGCGGTGGCAGCATTTGCTAAATCTCCAGCGCCAGCTGGAGATGCCTCAGGTGTCTGCTTTGTTTTGCTTCCCTCTTATGAAATGAAATGAGAAGAAATAAATTGTAGCACAGCTCCCCCGCCCGACTTTCTGTTCAAATGCCAGTTCTCAGCTAAGGCTATTGTTCCGCAGTTTCATTTTAAACTGCTTTATTAGACACTCTAAAATATCACTTCCTCGCTCTCGAAGGCAGCCTGTTCCTACACGAGAGATAAAAGCTGATGGGTTGATTGCAAAGGGGACATTTTGTTACTCTCCTAAATCAGCTGACTACATTTTTTAATTGAAGGCAGCCCTGGGAGTGGTGGTGTGTTATTAGCCTTGCCAGTGCCTGCTCCCCTCCACCCCAGGGGCAAGCTCTGCTTTCGCACTGCCGAGGCAAGAGGTTCAATTAGGTTTTGGCCTTCTTGTAGAAGTGCCCATCAAGCGCTCCAGGCTCCTCGTATGTGGAGCGAGGAATTGGGCTGAGTCAGTTCCCACGTCCTCCCAAGCGTTGCTCTTTCTTGCATCTGACTATGCAGCTGGGAACCAGCGTGGAAAATCTCCGTAACTCCAGTGCCTTCAGTACCCCTTGGACGGGAAAAAATACTTTATTATTCTTCCAATAGATTTTTATTGTAGCTATAAGCATGGTGCAGGTAAGGCACAGGAGATGCTGCCCCATCCTGAGCCTGGGGCTTTGGTCGGGGCACTGCAGAAAGGTACTGGTTCCCAGAAAGTGATTTTTTCACCCACTTTGCCCCCTCCTGCTCCTGAGGAGCTGGTTCTTGGCTGGGGAAGCAACAGAGCTACTCAGGGCATGGCACAAGGTTTTCTCTCAAGGCTCCTCACTGCTCAGCAAAGGAGTGAACCTGAGCTTTGATACAGCCCCGGCAGCTGCCATGTCTGCGCTCCCGAGACGTCAGCAGCGATTACTCATCTTGAGAGCTCCCGGTGCTGAGCAGAGGGGAAGGGGGGGACTCTGCCACATCTCCTGGCGCCTCTGGCCACGCGATGCTTATCCCCCTTGGATGTCAGTGTGCTCCAGGGACGCACCAGCGCGCTCCCATGGCCTTCATCCTTGCCTCTGAGCTGCTGTGGAGCCCAGCATAGAAAGGCAGGTGGGGCTGGCACAGCTGCGGCAGGCGAAGGAGCCGACGCGGTAACTCCCACGGCAGCTGCAGCGGTGGGAAGCAGCACGGTTTTATTCCGGCTGTTACAAAAGGTACCCTTGAAAACAGGCAGGAGAAGGCAGGCTGCGGCACAGCCACCCGTGTGGCAGGGGATGCCACGTGAGCACAGCCTTCACCTTTAGCTCTTGCATGCTAATGGCCTCCTCTGTTGTGTTTTTATAGCCATCACAGCGCCTGCTTGGCAAGTCCTACCCTGCCGGGGTTTCCTGCAGCCCAGTGCCACAATGGCCAGGGGCTCCTCCAGCTCAGAGAGGGGCTGCGGGAAGACCGACTGCTCCCACCATGACAAAGAGCGTTTCAGACACCGGCATTTCTCCTTGGCGTGGCTCCAGCCTGGTGAGCCTCCCCCTTACCGAGTTGTCCATCTCTTGGGTGATGGCCAAAGCATCGCTGCGGGGTGTCAGAGGGGGACCCCACACAGACCTCGAGTCGCCCAGCACCTCTCAGAGCTTGTTTTTGGAGGGGGACCAGCGAGGAGAAGGGGATTACTGTCTCTGCTTTGAATCAGTGCACCTGATGCAGTGGTTCCCAGAGAATGAATCAGTTAAATTAATGAATCCACCCTAATGCCAGAATTCAAAGAGCTTCCTAATACATGTCAGTCGATATGGCATTAATACTCTCTCTTCTGTGACCTTTACATCACCGTCCAAATCCAGGTTCCCCTTTTTGCTCTTTACAATTCCCTTTCATATTTAATATTAAATCTGATTTATCTGCAAGAGGCCTTTATCCTGCGCTCAGACACATCCAAAGGATTTCACAGTCCCTCCCCGGGGCAGAGCCGCGGGTGGGAAAAGCATCATCCCGAGGGTAAAAGGCATCCCTGGGCAGAGCTCTCCGCTGCTGCTCCCCTGCCACTTGTCACCACGCCAGCCTCCGATTTGCACCCGCATCGCTTGCAGTGCTTGCCGCGGGGCTCCCTGCTGACCCCACCATTTTCTTCAAGGTCAGAGCTCAGCAAACCCCGGGGGGCTGCCCGGGGCGGGTAGCTGCTGCTCTCCACTCCTCTTGATTTATGTGCTGTTGAGCACAGAGAGACTCTAATGGACCGTCTCACAGGGGAAAGCCTGGTGCAGCCGAGTCTCCGAAGGCCTTCCTTGCGTGTAGGACTCCTTTGTGCCTCCCACGGGATCCTATTACATCTCCTTTGACGCTTTTTCTTTATTTGCTGCGGATTTTTTTTTTTTTTTCACGAAGCAGAAACCGACTGCCAGAGCCAGCGACACGCACTGATGGAGAGGCAGGAGGGCGGCTGGAGGGAGTGATGGATGGCACAGGAGATGCCGGTTGCAGATCTCAGGGACATGTACAGCACTTTAATTGGTTGGCCTGCGCAGATTCCCTCACAAACAGCATTTTTTAATCTAAAAGAAAGCAAGAAACTGGAACGTGTCTTGCTTCTTTCATGACTTCCCTGGAGGCAGCAGCAGTACATTAAGGAAAAAGAGAAGGAGGAGGAAAAAATAGTCAGAAGCACCAGGTGGCTGAATATCTTGCAGCCTAATTGATTCCTCTTTAATTAGTACAAAACCTGTTGCTCTCAAGCAACTTTTAGCGCCAGCTTTGGAGCAAGCAGCATCCTCCCCGGCCCCGCACCAGCGCGGCTCGGCATGGCGGAGGGAGAAGAGACGCCACAGGGAACGGTGTGGGGTTGATGGTGCCTCTTCCATACCTGGGAACCGGGGCCACCTCCACCTCCTATGACTTTCTCCCAGGCAGTGAGAGCAGGAAGGAGGAGAGCCAGCCATGTCGGTGCCCGTTGCACACTGAGCCACAGCCGAGGGGCTTGGATGGGACCATCCAGGGTAACAGGGACTTCGCAGGGATTTCTGTGCCTGTGCCTGGCCTCGCTTGGGAACCACTCACCAGTTCTCACCCAGATCCAGTTATTTTTCAAGTGGAAAAGAGCTCAACTTCATTTTCAGCGAAGTTACTTCTCTGCTTTTTGCCTCCTGATTTTCGAAAGGACGTCCAAGCCCTCGCATGAGTTTGAAACCAGGCTCTGCGTTGGCAAGGGCTGCTCTGGGTTAGGGGGTGGCTTTGCCAAGCACATCGGAACTCATCCCCTGCAGCACCCGGCCACATCTCTAGCGCTTCTGGAAATGCCACCTTCTGCTTTTAATTCTTTGGTCCTTCTGACCTGTGCAAGGGCTTCCCCTGGCGCAGGGTGGCTGTGGGGGCTCTCCTGTCACCCAGTGACTTCTCCCCAGCAGACTCAGGAGTCGGACCCCGCTCCTGGTCCTTCCAGTTCTGTTTGAAATATTGTTGAGGACGAGGTGACAACTTGTCTGCAGGTTTTTCAGCAAAGTCCCCACTACTGGCCAGCTCATGACAGTTGCTGTTGCTCCAGCACAGCAGCTGCTCCCCAGCAGGAAACCCAGAAATACCCATTTAGGTGGAAAAGTGTCATTTACCATTGCGTTTTACAGCCCATCCCTGCTGAGAAACCCTTCTTACTGTGTGAGCACCAGGCCTGCAGGCCCTGGGAAACGGAGATGGCTTCTTCCATCCCGATAACCATGCAAAGGGACACAAATGCCATTAACACGAGCCTGGCATCTTTTCGTGCAGATGCATCCTCCGTGGATGCTCGTGGGAATTGCAGGCACGTCTGGAAGAGAAGAGGAAGCTGATACACAAATGCCACGGCCTGAGCAGGAAACTCAGGAGCTAAAATACACCCTCCCAGACCTTACACAGACCCAGCCCTGCGTGTCACTGCTGGGCAGAGGGATCGTGCAGAAGTGGCACCGTCACAGGCTCTGGCAACTAACGAATCCCAGCGGTACAGCCCCGGAGCAGGAGACGGAGCATCCCTCTCCCGGCTCTTGAGGGCTCAGGAGCAGTTTTCATGTTGCTGAGCTCTTTGCATGACATTGCACAGACCTCTCCAAAGGCGCGATCTGGCCTGCAGACCTCACACCGCCGCGTGGATAATTAACAGTAACAAACGACCCCGTTGGTGCCTGGAATCCCAAGGCTGGGGTGATAAATTAGCAGCTGAGCAGCCTCGATTTTACCTTGGAAAAAGAGCCCATCAGAGGTCGAAATAGCTGCAGGACAGGCCCCCAGCTCATTTTGTTTCTGCGGCGAGCGCAGGAGGGTGTTCACAGGAGGTTTTTCTGCCTGGGCTCAGGAGCCGTGGACCAGATGTGGATTGCCCAGCTGGAAGCCGCAGCTCTCCCTCGCTCACCGCCCGCCCCATCCCCTCAGGAGCTAAAGCTGCTCCGCAGGGAGAGAGGCTCATGGCTCAGGAGCCGGGGAAATGCCGGTGTGCAGAAGCTGTCGCTCGGCGCTGGAGCCATTTTCCTGCCTGGTCCAAAGACCCCGGTCCCTGCCTGCCCTCCCACGTCCCCAGGAGCTGCCTCCCACGTCCCGCTCGCTTCCAGCGGGCAGGTGCCGATTCAAACCCGTGCCTTGTGGAGCTGTTTGCATGTGGTTTACCCCTCCCTTGTGGCAGGCCAGCAGTTCTCCACTGTTTATAGAAAGCTCTATCTGTAAGGAACTGCTGAGCAAAACAATAGCTTTTTCTTTTTGTTTGGTTTTTCCTCTTTTCCTCCAAAGTGCACTTCCCCTCCTGTCACCGTGCAGCCCCAAGCTGCCACGGGCACATCACACTGGGGTGGGTGAAGATGCCCAGACCCTCACACCGACAGCAGCATCCTCCCTCCCTCCCTCCTCGGGCTGCGAAAGCGAAGGGCAAACGGCCGCAGGGAGGCGGAGATCCACGTTATGGACATGATTTTCTTTCTCCTTGGAGGAGCCTTAATCCCAAGCCATTAATAAAAACAGATTTCACGCTGCACGCAAAGATTAAACGAATTTTGCCTTGTCTCCGTGGGCAGTATCAGTAATACAGCTGCCTTTGTATGTTAGGGCTCTGCTGCACCAAGCCACTAATACTGGAAATGAAGCTCGAGGATTTTAATCACCTATCAAGGAGTCCCTCAGACTGTTGGAGGTATTTTTAGGATTTACAGGTATTAGCTCAAAAAAAAAAAGTGAGCCCAATTTATCAATTCATCGTGATTCAACTACTGCACATCGCCCCCTCCTCCTCCGCTGGCCCCACAGCACCCATAGCTGGGTGCTAACCTCCTCCTGCCCCACATATGGGGATGCATTTTGGGGCAACTGGTGCCTCAGGCTACTGCCTTAGTGCCTGCTGGCTGACGGAGCGAGCCAAAGCTCGCGGCGCAGCGTTGCCAGGCTCTGAGCAAGGCTTTTGACTCGTCGCCTGGATTGACCGGCGCTCAGTGGGAAAGGCTCCAGCTTCCCCTTCTCCCTACCAATGTGTTCCCTCTGGGAAAGTTGTTTTCGTGCCCTTTGCACCCCAGCCAGCTTTCATCCTCGTTTCATTAGAGGTGAGGGACGAACCAAGCTGTCGGCTGAGCTGGAGGGAGCAGCCCATCTCTGAAGTTCGGGCAGAGCCAGGGTGAACGGGAGGGAAATCCTCGGGGAACCTCGGCACAGAGCCAGAGGAAAAAGCATCTGCCATGCCGCCGAGCTCCTCCGCTCTCCCCCTGAGCACAGGAACCCCGACCCCCTTCAAAAAAGCCTTTTTTGGGAGCAGGTGGCTGGAAAACACCTCATGGAAAGCGAGGCAGCTGCCCGGGAGCTGGGGACTGCTGAAAGGCAGCAATTAGAGCCCGAGGTTTTACAAAGCACCCAGCAACTCGCAGAGTCACAGACCTGGTGGGGGTCGGCAGAGCCCTCTGGAGCTCATCTCCTCCACCCCCCTGCCGGAGCGGGGTCACCCAGAGCAGGTCGCACAGGACGGCGTCCAGGCGGGGTTTGAATCTCTCCGGAGAAGGAGACTCCACCGCCTCTCTGGGCAGCCTCTGCCAGTGCTCCGCCACCCGCAAAGTTAACGAGTTCCTCCTCATGTTCAGACGGAACCCCCCGTGTTCCAGTTTGCGCCCATCGCCCCTAGTCCTGTCGCTGGGCACCGCTGGAAAGAGCCCGGCCCCGTCCTCCTGCCACCCGCCCTTTCGCTATGGCTCAGCGCTGATGAGATCTCCTCTCAGCCCTCTCCTCTCCGGGCTGAACTGCCGCGACTCTCCCCACCTTTCCCCAGCGGAGAGATGCTCTGGTCCCTGAGCATCTCTGCAGCCTCCGCCAGACCCTCTCCGTGTCCGTCTTGCCCTGGGGAGCCCAGAACTGGGCACCAGGGCAGAGCAGAGGGGGAGAAACTCCCGGCATGGGGGCTCCGGAGATGCTACCCCAGCCTCAGCATCCGCCCCGCACAAGACAGTGGGGATGCTTCCCCCTTGCTGGGATCCCTCCAGAGTGCACAGACAGATCCCGAGAGGTACAAAGCTGCTCCCCGGGGATGCACGGGAATGCTCAGCACCGTTGGGGGAAGCGCCACACCGAGCACAACCCTCGTGGCACGAGGCTTTCCCACAGCCAGGTGTAACCATAGCAGAAACGCCTCCAACCGCTCCACAGCCGGACCCCGACCCCGGCGGCGGGAAGAAGAGAGCTCCCAAGAGCAGCAGAACAGAGGGGTCCGAAGCATTTATAGATGTACGTATATATCATATATTTGTGTGTGTAACTATACATAGATAGCTGCATACTTACACACCCGCACAGGTAAATATTTATAGATACTGACCTCTTCAGATTAAAGTCCAAGGCACTTTTTACAGTGAACAGGTTAAAGCCATAGTTTAAAACATGCCTGTTTCTGGGTACAGCTCGGGTTTATGGCAATGCTGTGGGGACGGGCCAGTCCCCGCTCCCTTCCCCCAGCCGACAGACCCAGCCACGGAAGAGGGATGTAAGCCCGGGGCCGGATCCTGACCGTGGAGACGTGCAAGCGGCTCCCGCTGGGAGGTGCGTCGGCCCTTTGGGGCATCTGAGACCTCAGCGGGGGGAAGAACACTTTGGGCAGAAGGAGCAGAGCTGCGCGCGTGTCTCGCAGTGCCCGCAGCACCAGAGCCCTCGGCCGAGAGCACCCACCGGACAGGCGGTGCCAGAGCCCTGCCTGGTGACGCACGGGGCTCTGCGGTGCCTCATCCCACAGGGAAATAACTCATCCCACGGAGCAGCTTTTCCTCTCCCCTGCAAAAGCCCCTCTCCACCACCTCAAGCCCTCTGGGTGCTTTTGGGGAGGGAGCTCAGAGCCGGGTGAGGAGAAGCTGGGACCGGTGCAGAGCCTTGCAGCAGCATCTTCCCCTTCTCAAACCGCTGAGGAATCACCTTCCCCACTCACAAACCTACCTGGTGGCCATGGCACAGGGCTCCGAGCCGGCTGGGAGATGCTGGGCAGGAGAAGCCTGAGGGAAAGCCGTGCCGGGGGTGGGGGGAAAGCACCCCAGAAATCCCCAGGGAACCCCCAGACCCAGCTGGCAGCAGGGGAGGCTCAGCCCTGCCCTCCCTGGGGGGACCAGCCCCTCTCCTCCGGCAGAGCTATAAACCCCAAGCTGGGCCCAGCTGTGTCCCCAGGGAGGACCAGCTGCCTCCAACAACCGCCCCACAAGCGGGGGCAAATATATGGGGCAGGAAAATCCCCAGTTGGGCAATCCCAGGCAGCCCCTGTCTTGCCAGCTGGTGTCTGCGGGGAGATTTCAGGTGTAGGCGCCAGCCAGGAGCCACTGGAGCTCATGGCAGCCCATTGCTGCTGGGACCCGGCCCTACTGGCTTTAACTGGGAGGGTCAGGCCAGCAGAGCCGTGACGGTAATAACAGCGATAACGATGACAGCATGGCAGTGACAGTGATTCTGATGGGGAAGAGCTGGTGTGAGGGCTCTTAGGTTTTCTCCAGACAATAGCAGCAGGAATTGGTCCCGTAGGCGCCGCTCGTTCTCGGACGTGCGGGAAAACTGGCCGGGAAGGAGCACCGGGGCTGCAGAAGAATGTTTTAAGACTTATTTGCCCACAAATCTTGATCCAGTGGGGGTCAGGTCCAGAAGCTCAGGGGCAGAGGGAAGGAAGAGATGCTCTCTGAGGCTTGAGCAGTGCATCGGCTGGAAGGCTGAGAGGGAGCAGTCCCTGCAGCCTCATTGCATTTCTCTTTCACGCTCAGGGCTTTGTCCTCCATCGCAGCCTGAGGTTGAAGGGAGCAAAAGCCACAGCTCCCCAGGGCAGGGCATGAAGCCTTGAGCCGGACACATTCCGGGCACAGTGACTGCGTTCCCTCGGAACAATTCCCCCCGGGGAGAGCGGGATTGCTCCCTGGAATGCAGCCTGTGGCAGCGCAGGTCACCAGGGCAGGGCTGCCCTTACCCCCATCCCAGAAATTAGGTGTTGACCTGAGAAGAAAAAGTGAGGACGGGATTTCTGCCTGCCTCCTGAGCAAACCCCGCGCTGCCCGGCGTCACGGCGAGGGAGCCGAAGCAGGTAGGAGCCATCCTGCCTGCCTGCAGGTCCCCATGCCAAACGCAGAGCAGCGTGTTTCGGCGGCCGGCACGGCACAGACCAGCTTTGCCGCGGAGGAGGCTGTTTGCACCCTCAGCTTTCCTAGGCACAAGTGATTCCCTAGTTCAAAGCCTGCCTGGATCCTGCCCGTGCTGAGCCAAAACGTGCTGAAAGCCCGGCCGGAGGAGGGAAGCATCATGCCCCACACCACTTCTTCCATGAGAGCCTCCGCTCTGGGGGGAAAGGGGGAATTTTGGCTCTTGCACAGCTTGTGCCAGGGAAGCTGAGTCCTTCCTTCAGCTGGAGGAGACGACCAGGGACGAGGGACGAATGGCTTTCCAGAAACCGCTGCAACCAGGTGAGAAAAGGAGCGGGGGGGGGGCAGACATTTCCCTAGGGAGAAGCAAAGCTCCGGTGCCACTGGGCTCTGCGGATCTGGACCTGCTTCCACGTAACGGGACTGAATACCCGGGGGGTAAAGGACAAGAAGCGTGGGGAGCCTTTCGGGCTGGGGTCCTGCGCCCCTCCCCTGCCACCCCTGGCCTCCGTCCTCACCGGGAGCAGTGGCTGTACTCAGAAACAGACATTTTTTGGCAGCAGGCTGGCGTGGCTGCCTGCTGACAACCGGGTTGGGTACAAAACCATAATTGAAAGTTACAATAACCTTTATAATATAGCAATATATTTCATAGTTAAAATAAACTATTATGCTTTCCCCTATCGTTAAAAAAAGAAGCGAGCAGTACAGAGGCAAGATGCAAACCCAGGTTGAAGCTCCTTAAGTCTGGACAGAAACGTCTGTGAGTTTCCAGAGAGGACGTGGGATTTTTCTGGCGTTTCTAGGACGTTTCCTCGCAGGCAGCGCAGGGAGGAGGTTTGCGGAGCAAAAAAAAAAAAAAAACAACCCGCGGCTGTGCCGAAAGTGAGACGGGCTGTGGCTGGGAGGGTCCTGGAGGGGCTTTGGGGTTCAGCCCCGTTGGTGCGTGGGGGCGGATGCTTTCCGGCTGTGGGAGGTCGGCATCTCTTTGGGATTATAACTCTGCGTCGCAGTTTTGTTCTTGTGCTTTTCCTCCACCTCGGTCGCTGGTTCCAGTTCTTCTCTCCCACTTGTCCAATACCTTTCTCCAAAATTATGTTCTCCAGTGTGCAGACAGCACCGGTGACGGACCATTTACCGGAGCCATTTACCGGACACCTGCCTTCCGCTGCCGGGAGGGGAAGCTCCAGGCTGAGCTGCCACGCTGCCCTGGGCG
>VZSZ01011470.1:6423-21736 GCA_013398815.1 Ibidorhyncha struthersii | reverse complement strand
GTGTGGGATGGGGGGGTGCAGTTGTGTGTGGGATGCAGGGTGTGGGATGGGGGTGCACAGCTGTGCGGGATGCAGGGTGTGGGATGAGGGTGCGCAGGATGCAGCAGATGGGACGGGTGGGTGCAGGGGTGTGCAGGATGCAGGGTGCAAGGCGCAGAGCGTAGGGTGCAGACCCAGGCCCGCAGGGTCTGAGGCAGCGGGGGGGGGGTGTTTGGGGTGCAGGTTGCGCAGGGTGAGGCTGGGGGATGCAGGGCATGGGGTGCGAGGTGCAGAGATCACACCGCCCCAGCCCAGCTCCTGTCAGCCCTGGTGAAATCCCACTGAAGCAATGGCTCTGCCCCAAGACACGGATCTCTTGAACCAGTTGCAATCCTGCAGCTCTCACCACTGGTCCTTCACTCCCCGTCAGCGCCTCAGGTCCCAGCGAGCTGACAGTGCCTGGTCTTGTCTTATTCCGTTTGATTTCCCAGACCTGATCGTTAGCCTGTAAGGAAGGTCCCGCTGGTGATATTGATTCTCAAGCATCAATACTTCCTCTGGCTCTCTGACGCCTCTGCATCGCCGCACCTCACCCCGTTCTTGCCTGAACCCTGGGAGAGGCGCGGGAGCGTTTTTCTCTGCTGGCTGCCCGCAGGCCAGTGGAGATGCTGCATTTCAGGCTCATTCTCAGAATTTGCAACATTTTCTCCATTGCCTTCTTACAGAGATGAGCAGAAGCTTCTCCTGCCGGGGAGGTAGGGCCGAGGGTCACCTGTAGGCACACAGGCAGCAGCAGCAGGGCTAAGAATAGACCTTGGGGGGCTGCCAAGGCAGTGAGGCTCTCCCCGCCATCCTGCCCACCCTGCAATTACGCTAATGACAAGAGCTTGGAAGAGGGGAAGAGCAGCTCCTTCCCAGCAGCAGAGTATCTCCCGCCGGCCGAGGACCAGGCTGGCAGTGATGGCCGCACACCTCCTCTCCTCCCTGAATGCGATGGGAACGACCGGGGCTCGCTACCCTGCTACTGATGGGCTCAACGCAACCTCCTCTGCAGCACCGGGAGCTCGTTTTGCAGCACTCCTGCTGTCGCCTCGCAGCCTTCCTCCACCTCCTCATCCTCCTCCTCCTGCCACCGGCTGGGGCCGGTGGGGGGGAAGCGCTCCTCGCTAACTACTGCTTGTTTTCTATGTAACTTTAATTGCAGGGCACAAGGAGTAAACCACCTACCACCGGCAGCAAGTGGGGTTTTGCACAGAAATTCCTCGGCATCGGGCTGATACGTCCCTGCCTACGTGCGCACGAAATCCAGCGTTATTTATGGAAGGGAAAGAGTTACAAAGGGGAATATTACAGGCTGAGTATACCTGGAGTAACACAGTGACTTTGATTACAATTACTGACACTGCTGGGTGAGGTGTAATTAATATTGCGGAGTAATTACATGGTTACTTCATCTGTTTAAAAATATATAAATAGCCTCTGCTGAGTTTTCATTGAAAGCAGCAAACACCAGTCCCAAAGCCAGAGCCCGGCAGCAGCAGGCAGGGCTCCACGCAAGGACCTGGCAGAGCCCGAACATCACCCCAGGGCAGAACTGGGGAAGAAAAAGGGGGAAATGGTGAAAGCGGAACAGAAAATGGCTGGTTCCAGAAGTAGCCAGGTGATGCCCAGGGTACCTCAGGAAGCTGAATGCCAGCACAAAAAAAGCCCCACAACAACAACAAAAAAAAAGCATGAGGGGCTGCACTTCAGCAGGCACAGGGGGCGGCTAACGCCGAGTGCCACGGCATTGCCGAGACGGCAGCGGATGGTGCTGCTGATCCCCACCAAACCCAGCAGAAGTGGCATGAAGGCGATGGGCTTTGTTTTAAACAGATGAAGCGCCTGTCCCCGCTACTACATCACTTGCCAGCGAGCCCCTGCTCGACCCCGGTGGATTCGGCGCTGCCGGCTGGGCTCGAGCGCGGACATTCCTGGTGTGAGTAGAGGTGGTTGTAGCTGATGGGTTTTTTTCCATCCAGCAGTTCTGAGGCCGACGCAAACAGCCCACTGGCTTCCCAAAATGCTGGGGGGGGCTCCTGGGCGGGCGGTGATGTGAGCACCTGGAGAGCCCCCGCCAAGCGCCTGGGCTGGCCTGCCAGCCCCGTCACCGGCCCTCGCCGCATCGGCTGGGGGCAGCCCTGCCCATCCCTGCATCCCCACATGCTTTAGGCACTGCTTTCCTGGCTCCAGCACATGTCTCCAGGCAGAATACAACACCGAGGACCAGAAAGAAGAAGCGTCCCTTGTTCTGCCCGGGCAGAAAACACTCATGGCTCCAGAGAACGCCTGCCAACGTCACCCGCCCGGCAATGCGCTGGGGGAGGCGTTCGTGTGGGTCTCGGTAAGGAGATGGGTTGGAGCGTGGGCAGCGTAGGTCAGAGCCTGTGCAAGAAACCACCACGTTGGCATCTGCCCAGTGGTGCTTTGCGATGGTGAGAGGGGCAGGGGGGCGAGGGGAGCGCCCCGGCCCCCGGCGGGGTCCACGCAGGGGAGGAAACCCCTCCCTCTGGTGTCTCCATTGCTTCAGTGCTTCTGACTTGTTGTTTTGTTTTGTTTTCAAATGTGAAGACCTGAGATTGAGCGTGGGTTTTCCAGATGCCACCAGACGCCGCGGCGTGGGCTCGCCCGAGGCGTCGCCTCCCATCCCCTTCCTTCACCACGTGTAGAGGCACCTGAACGGGGATGCGATTCCCGATACCAAGGCGTTGGCAAAGCTCCGAGCATCGCTCGGCACTGCTGGTCCCACCGGCTCCGGCCGAAGGGTCCTGCGGCGGTTCGAGGACCAGAAGAAAGTCCATGGAGACCTCGGGACCTGCGTGGAAATGCTTCCCTTGTCCGTGGGGGGCTGAGGGGCTGCGTTTTAGCAGCTGCTTGAGCTCGTGTAAGGGGTGGGGAAGGAGGTGGAGCTGACCCCGATGGGGCTTTCGGAGAGAGGAGTTTGGGGGGTGCCCACTGGCACGCCGACCCCCCGCGCCTCCAGGACGGCGGCGAGCAGGCGCTGCTGCTGCTGGCGCAGCATGTCGGCCATCAGCAGGGGCAGGGAGTTGAAGCTGGCACTGAGCTGCTCCAGCTTGGACTCCAGGCTGCCGATCTGCTTCTCCAGGTCCTCGCTGCGGTCGTTGAGCTCGGTGATGAGGTCGTACATCACGTTCTGCATCTATGGGGGAACAGGGGAAGGGCAACAGAAGGGACATCGGAAGGGTTAGTGCCACGGCCGGGTGGGTTAGCGCCACAGCTGAGCCCTTTAACCCCTTCTTGCGAGCAAAGCCCCAAGGGCTGCCCCCACCTCAGCCCGCTCTGGGAGCTCGCAGGGCACTGTGACCGCAGCTTGGATTACCCTGGGACATTAAAAGAAGGAAACCCTGCCTCCGTGCAGGCAGAGGGGCAAGGGACGGCCAGCCCTGTACTGCCAAGCAATGGCACCCCCGGCCGGGGCAGCGTAAGGGGGCGCAGGGAGCAAAGACCTTTCCTGGAAGCAGGGTAGAGCCCCGCCAGCCCCCGGTTTGTGTCTGTGTTTCTCCTCCTGCTTTTGCAAGGGCAGCCATCCCACGGCAGCTATTCCCGGCTGACATCTACCAAGCAGAGCATTTCGCGGTCAGCCAGGTCCGCTTTAGTTTTTCCCAGTTGAAGAGAAACACTCGGGCAGCCTGGCCCAGCTGAGAGGTCGCTGCGGGGACTTGCCTTCGAGAGGTCGACCAGGGTGTTGGCTTGGTCGCTCAGCTTCCTCTGCTCCATCTTCACGCTCCGCAACCTGGACGGAAGGAAAGAGCAACACAGCTGCTACCCCCTCCCCAACTGCAAACCGCAGCCGGAGACCTGCCGGCATCCTGGGCCATGGGAAATGGTCCCCACGCCCCAACGAGGGACTGGACCACGATTTCCCCGAGGTTGGGGCTCAGCATCCCCCCTGCACCCCCACCTGGAGCGCAGCCCCTTACTGGTGAATGGCTTGGAGGAACTTCCTCTGATGCTTCCTGACTTTGGCATGGTCGATCTTCTTCAGCAGCTTGGTGTGCTTATAGATGAGCCATGTTTCCCGCAGGACGTTGGCCGCAGCGTTCTTGATCTGCAAGAGGAGAGTTGGCTGCGGGTCACCGGCCCCAGTTCCGCCGGCACGTGGGATTTCACGGAGACACCGAGCTGGCTCTGCCGTGAGCCACCGGTTGGTGAGCTGGTGCTGCAAGAGCACTTGACTCGCCCCAGCTGGAGCAAGGCACTCAGCTCCACTCCCGCACGGTCTCCTGCACCTCTGCAAGGGCAGCTCAAAGGGGAGCAGGGCCAGGCAGAGCTGCCCACACCCAGCGGTGGGTCTCAGTCCCCAGTGTGCCCGCATCCCCATCCTACCCTGCGCCGATGCTCCGCCACCGGGCTCCTCGCCCGCACGCGAAGCTGTACCCTAAGCCTTGAGAAAAATAAAATAAAAAACCCAACCACCCAAAGTTTTTCTCGATTCCTTCATCCATCTGGCACTCTTGGCAGGTCCCGGCTGGGCTGCCGGCATGAGGACATGGCTTCCGCAGGCTCCCCGGCTAAACCACGGCTCTGCTGCTCACTCCAAGATGAGTTGGCCGCCGTCTGCCTGGCATGGAGCCCGTGGATCCATATCCACAGCCGGAGGAGCGGGGCCAACCGGCTGTTTGCTTTCCCAGCCCAGCCCAGCCACGCCGAAGCCCCTGACTATCACCGGGGCGTCAGGGCTCCTGCCGGCATGTGGCTCTGCCTGGGGCTCTGCTCTCCGGGGCGAAGCGGGATGCCCCAGCCACATCCCAGCACTTGGAGGTCACCCTTCCAGGGGCTGCACCCACGCTCGCTTTGCCACCATCCCCTATATAAAATATCACTCCTGCCACCAGTGTGCAGAACCCATCGCATCACATGGCGCTGTTGGGTCGCCAACGCTTTGCCACGATGACGCTGCTGACACCAGAGACCTCCTGCANNCCCCCCAGCCATGGCCTCTGGCTCCCCCTCCTCGGGATGGAAACCATAGGAGCCTCACGGCACAGCTCTCATCTGGTTGTCTTCCTGACATCGAGTTAAGTGAGATCACGCTCCACAAGAAGAGGGAGTCTATATCCTCCCGGGGGGAGGAAAAAAAGGGCTTTTCCTGTCGGGGCTCCAGCTGAGCATCCTGCATCACCTAAATCCCCAACACAGAGCTGGTGCTGTTTGCTTTCACCATAACGCTTGCGCCTGCGCTGCATCCAAGGCACACAGACACTGTCCTCCCGCCGCAGGACCTACACCCAAGGGTGCCAACACCTTCCTCCCACCATAGCACCCGTCATCCCCAGCTCCCGCCGCGCAGTACAGCCCCCCCACTCNACTCCCCTGTGGCACCTTACCCGCTTCGTCAGCTGCGTGTCCATCATGAAGTTGTGGACGTGCTTCTCGGCTTTGGTGAGTTCCAGCTTTCTGGCCACCACGGCCTCTACCAGGGCTGTGCAGCCAGCACCCTGTGTGGGGACATCAGCCCGGGAAATGGTTTGTCACTCTCCAGCAACCTCATGCAACAGCAGTGCTCCCACCCTCACCATCACAACCCCCTAATTAACTAAAGCTCCATGACCCCCCCACCCACATAATCCTAATGAGGAGATATCACAGGGCCTGGGTGCCCTTGAGCAGCTGACGATGCGCTGGGTAATTAATCGGAGAGGCCGGCGCTGATTTACGGGGTCAGCGGTGATCATTAGAAATGGCCAGGCTAAGCCTTGTTTACTGGTGCCACCACGGGCCAGGGACCTGCCCTGTGCCGGTGTCCTGCGGGATGGTGAGCCCCCCCGCTGCCAAGGGGGGGGCCGGGGTGGGAGAGCGGTGGGGAAGCACCGGGTGACCTGGAGGAAAGCGGGGAAGGGGATGCCCAAATTGAGACCCCCCTGAATCGCCGCATCTCCTGACCGTGACAGCTGGGAGCTCGCTTATCCCAGCGATTAGGGCCAGATCCGTGCGGTAACCGTCATCTCCAGCGTGTATTTGTCTTTGGGAACCAAAGGTGCCAAGCCTCCGCTCCCTGTGGTGCTCCTGCACTCTGCCTGCCGCTGCCCGTACCAGATGAGCCGCTCCCCCCTCCCGGCACTCTGGCAGAGGCCCACGAGCCTGGCAAACGCTCCTTAATTTATTAAAGAGTCATTAATTAACGTGCTCTGAGCTGAATCCTTTAGCATCCCCGAAGGTCCTGCTGTGTGCTCTCGGCTACCACCACTTCTCTCTTCCCAGTAGGGCGGCCGCCCCCGGTGCCACGGCTCGGGAAGCCCAGGGGTTCCCCCGGCCTCGGCAGCCACGGGGGGGTCCCCATCCCCGTGCCGGATGGGTGCCAGGAGGGGGGGCACACTTTGCCAGAAGGTGCCTCGGTTCAAAGCAGGGAGCTGCAGGAGCCCCTGGCACCAGGACGCCCTTGGCTGAGCCGGCGGCTGCTCCCCTGTGCCGGGAAATGCCACATCCCCCCTCCCAGGAGGGATTTTCTCCCTCGCTTGGCTCCTGACAACAGCACCAGCCTCGCTGGCGCCCGACCTCATACGAGGCAGATCAAAGACTTGAAGATAATATAAAATTAATACCCGCCAGCGGAGCCGCCTCGGCCGACAGCTCTCATGGGGCGCAGAGCGGCAGAGCTGAGCCTGGTCAGTGCCGGGCACCAGCTTGGGCTGCCCCAGCTGGGAATGGGGGGACAGGGACGGCTCCATCCCCAGAGCCTGGCAGCCGAGGGGGGCAGAGCTGGGGAGGGCTGGGGCTGGGCTGGGACCGCAGAGCCGCCGGCCGCTCCACCGGCCGCCCCGGCTGACAGCCCCGCAAGCCGGGACATCTCACGGGTGCCTTGGAGCAGGTACGCCGGAGGCCCTGGAGGACGGTGACCTTCTGGCCATGAGGAAACGAATCCGCGGTGGAGTGGGGACACTGGTGGGAGTGTGGCGGGGGTGGAGGGCTCCCAGCTGGTCCCGGCTCTCGGCAGGAGCCGGCAGCATTTGGGATCGCTCCTGGTGATGGAAGCCAGGTGGTGTGAGCAGGGATGGCCAAAGGATGCTGGGGGGGGGGCCTCTGCTCCCTGGGGACACCCCTAACCCCAACGCGGTCCAGCCTCCCCCCTCTCTTGCTGAACGCAGGTCCAAATCCACCCCAAATTCACCAGCGGGGACTGCGGCACAGGGGACCGGCTGGTGTCCCACACTGCACCCCACCGGACGGCAGCACCCGCCAGGCACGCACCCAGCCTGGCCCCCCACCTCCTTAACCAAACTGCTGTGTCCTGCTAATTACTGTGCTTACAGTAATTGCAATTACAGCTCTATCAGCTTCCAGGCTGTGACACCTCAGAGCCAAAGCCGTTACGCCTGGTGCATGGACCAGCCAGCCGGGAAGCGGGTCCCTGTAAAATCTGGTGGCCGCGGCGGGGACGGGCAGAGCCTGTGGGATGGGCGACTGGCTCGGCACGGCCCTTACCATGATGCCGGTGAGCAGGCAGACGCCCTTCCCGCAGTAGGTGTGCGGGACCATGTCGCCGTAGCCAATGGAGAGGAAGGTGATGGAGATGAGCCACATGGCCCCCAGGAAGTTGCTGGTTACGTCCTGCTGATCGTGGTACCTGCCAAGGAGACAAGGGCACCAGTGTCACGGCAGGGGACGGGGACGAGGCGGTGCTGTGCAACGGGGAATAGGGATTAATGCGGCAGGATGCCCCACCGCGACAGCGGTTGCACAATCTTTGGCGCGGGAAAACCCACGTGGACAAAATCAGAGCAAAAAACTCAACGGAAAGGGGTTCTGCTTTCGGTCAGACCTGTCACCACATCCCAGTCCCGCTGCCTGTGTCCCCGGTGCCACGTGGCGCGGCGGTGAGAGACGGCTGATGGGAGAACCAGCTGCGGCTCTGCAAAGCCCCCGACCGCGCCGGCTCGCCGCCGGCATCCTCCTCCGCATCCCCCCGCTGCCGTGGTTCGGGCTGAGCCCACTCCCCCTGCGCCGCCCCGGGGGACGGTGCTGTCAGCAGCCCCGGGAGAACTGCCGGGGACGGATCCTGCCAAGCCTCCGGCACGCACTTGGCTCTCAGACAGCGCGGGGGGAATGGCTCACACGCTCAATCGAGATGAAGCACACGTGGAGCGGTCCGCGGCTTCGGCGATGCTGCAAACTTTCCATGGCCATGTCCCTGCCGAGCTGCGAGGTCAGCGACCGCCCTGGCCGGCCCGGCATCCGGCTGCGGCTCTTCCGGCAAACACGCAACCAGGGCTCCGGCTGCCTCTGGCTCCCCAGGGCCGGTGTGAGCCCAGCTGAGCCACGTGGGGATGCTCCCCAGGGATGCGGCGCTGGCTCCCGGTGGCAGAGCAGGGGCTGGCCCAGTCTGCAGCGGGACTCAGCCCCAAGCCCCGGGGTGGGAAGGGGGGGGCAGCACCTTTGCCCCGCCATGAGCAGGACAGTCACCCTCATGCCTGCACGCATCCTTCTCCCCAGCAGGCTTCTCCCAGCCTCCTCACGAAATCATGAGAGGGAAACCAGATGGAGCTTTTGGCAATCCCCCCCAGTTCATCCCAGCTCCTGGAGCAGTTGGGTTTTCTCCTCTTCCGAAATGTTTTTCCCCCCAAGCAACCGGAGACTCGAACGAAATCCTGGCGCATGAGAAAGAGCGCTCAGCCACGGCGAGAGCCACTGCTGCGCTCCAGGGGAGCCGGAACCCATCACCGCGGCCACAGCAGGGCTCCCCAAAATCTCAGCGCCAGCAGTGGCATGCACCCCCCCCATCCCAGCCACCATGTTCCCCTGCAAAAAGCCCAGCCCAGCCCGTCCCGCAGGATGTGGGCTCTCGAGCGGCGGGGACGACCCTGGGAGCACCGTGCTGGTGAAGGGGGTTACGGCGCAGCTGGACAGACGGACGTTTTTCTCTTCCGAGAAGCACTGTGAGCAGAAGGAGCTGAGAAACAGGGAGGGCTGGCACGCATCGCGGCTGGTGCGGGCAGGAAGAGGGGCCGCCCGCTCGTGCCGAGGGCTGCCACCATCAGTTAGACCCCAGAGCTGGTTTCCATTGTCACCCCCCGTCTGCCTGCCCCCGCCAAGGGCACAGCCGCTCCCCGCCAGCAGGACTGCCCCGAGCATCGCCCCGGTCCCACGCAATGCCACCGCCAAAGCGGAGCATCGCCACGCCAGGATGCTGCGGCAGCACCGGCTCGGCTGGATGGACCCCATCGGTTTGGGCAGCACCGCCGGGGAGGTGCGGGCTGGCTGCGCTCTCACCCTGGGGAGGGGGTCCGGCTGCACGTGCATGCACACGTGCGCGCCGTCGGCGGGCAGCCCCGGCAGCACTGCCGGCACCGCAGGCAGCTCTGCGTGGCGGCCGGGCGAGCGGGCGAGGTTGCTAAGCGACTCGCTGCCTGAGGAGAGCTGCGGCCCCCCGGCACGCATGGGAGGATGCCCGGCAGCGATGCTGCGCCCGCGGGCACTGGAGCAGCCCACGGTGCTTGAGGGGACGTGTCCCAGCCAGGCCACCCCAACCCCGGCAAAACACATCTTGGAGCGGCACACCCACCTCCGAACCACCTGGTCCCAGTGGGTGCCGGTTGGGTATGGCCCCGTAACCCACAGCAAACTGGTTTTCAGCACCAGCGCGGCAACTTGCCACCAGTGAGGAGACAAGGATATGTCCTGCGTGGCTCTTGCGGGAGCTGTGTGGCACCCTGGGCCAGTGCATGCCATGGGAACGGTGCATCCCTTGGGGATGGAGCACGTCCCAGAGGTCTGGCATCCCCCCGGGTCGGTGCATCCCCAGCCCGCCTGGGTTCGTGTCTGCCACTCCGTAGACAGAGGAAGGTGGCGGCAGCTCACGGCAGCTGCGGTGCCGGTGATCTGCAGCGCCTCGTCTGCGTCATTTCTTTTTTTTTTTTATGTGTGTGTGTCCCTAATGGTTCTTTATTTACATTGTGTTTTCCAGCCTAAGCCCCCCAGGTGCAGAATCAACCCCCTGCACATCCCCCCGGGAGCCTGTCTGCCCGCTCCCCGTTTAGGATGCACAAATAAAAATCTCCCAAACGCAATTAAGCAGCGCAACAACCATCCAGCACATCCTGAGAGCATCATTAAGGCAGACAGGAAGGCAAACACAGCCTGTAAAAGCTCGTAAAATCTCAGCGTGCCACTCCGCTCTGCTGCCACGGTACTTAAAGCTGCCCTGATGCCCCCGCGCGGGGCGACCAGCACGAGGGGTCCCACCCTGGGGAAGAGGAGGGGTGTCCGTCCTCCCACCTCGCAAGCGCACAGAAGCGAGCCGGGTGTCCCAGGGGACCCCGGGGCTCGATCCCTCGCACCTCGGTTCCGAGGATGGCACGAAGCTGCTGCAAATACTTAAAGGGATTTCACGCCCTTCAGCTAATCCACGGACAACTGAATCATCACACGCGGGCGTTGTCTTGGGCGAGCCCGGGGCCGCTTTGATGGCAGTGCGGCGTTGAGCTCAGCCTCCTGGGGACAGGGGTGGCTCCGTGCTGGGACAGGACACAGGACACCCTGCGGGGGACATGCCCTCCCTGCCCCAGGATGGACGGGTGCCACCGGCACCTTGCACTGCGGCCAGGGAGAAACCCCTCCAGCGCTGGGGCGGGCTGGGGGTGCTGTGTCACAGCCCCCCGGTTCCCCTCGGAGGGACAAAGGGGTGCCAGCGTGTCCTCGGGAGACAGTGGCGCAGTGGTACCCACCGGAGCCAGTCGCCACAGCAACCCCTGCGCCGAGCACGCCGATGCCGGCGTGATGCCATCCGGCAGTGGTTTTGTCACCACCGTGTTGTCATGGCAGTCGCTCGCAGCGATGCCAGAGCTGAGCCAAGCTGCTCGCCAGCACCTCCGGCCTCTCCCCAGCTCCTGCCGCTCCCCGAGTCCCCCACCCACCCTCCTGGGGCTCCCGCGCCGGCTGGCACCGCACACTGTCCCCTCACAGGGGGACCCTGCCTGTCCCCAGGCACTGCGCTGCGAGGACAGGGCTGTCCCTGCCTCTGCCTCCTGCGCGGGATGGGGGCTGGTCGGTGGGAACCCGCAGCTGCCGAGCCCCCGGCTCTCTGCATCCCTCTCACAGGGTGCTGGGACATTGCAGCCCTGCCGAGCATCCCAAATTGCTGAGCATTCCAAACTGCTGATTATCCCAAACTGCCGCGCATCCCGAACCACTGCGCATCCCGAACCACCGCGCACCCTGAACCGCTGTGCATCCCAAACTGCCGCACATCCCAAACCACCATGCATCCCAAACCGCTGATTATCCCAAACCACCGCATATCCCAAACTGCCACACATCCCAAACTGCTGCACATCCCAAACCCCACCCTGCGGCCCCAGCCCCTCTCACCTCTCGCACACCCGGACCGTCCATGCAGCGATGATCCAGAGGGAAATGCTGAAGACCAGCAGCACCGTCCCAGGGCAGATGGTCATGAGAGTCTTCATGACAAAGCGGGTGTTGAAGTTTATCTTGTTGAGCGCCCCGATGCTGCGCGAGGAGGCGTCAGTGAAGAGCTTGCTGTGCAGCAGCATCACCCGAGCGATCAGGTAGAGGCGCAAGAACATGGGGATGGACAGGATAATGTCCACGTCCGCCTCTGCCCGAGAAGGCGTGTAGGAGAAAGCCAGGCGGGCTGTCCAGAAAAATTTGTACTCCCCGGGAATGGGGTGTATGGCACAAACCAGCATCTCCAGGCCGATGTAGAGGATGCGCTCGTACGTCATCGCTATCCGCCAGTCGTCGGCTCCGTTGTCGATCACAAAGAGCTACCGAGATGCAAAACCACACGGTTACCGGTGGCCCTGGCCAACCCCGCCCCACCAGCATCCCGCCACGGGCGCACCGACACCAGGGCCCTGCGGAGCTGGGGATGGCTTTGGCCCAGGAGGGCTGGGGATGGATGGGGAAGGAAAAGGTGGGAACGAGCCTTGGCCATCCCCTCCGCTGCCCTGCCTGTGTGTTCAGGGGATGGCTACAGCACCGGGGACACCCCAGAAGGCTTTAGGCTGCCCGGCCTCGAGCTCACGCCCAGGCACGGCACGGGGACAGAACCCGCTCCTGCACAGCGGCTGGCAGGAGCCCACCTCCCAGCACAGCCTCCTCGCCCGGGGCACGGAGACGGGCAAACCGTGGTGCCGCAGAGCACCGTCACGAGCCACCCCAGCCCCTTCACTCCCGCCAGCTCTGCACCGGTGCCACTGACAGCCACCACGCCCCGAGGGCCAGGGCAACTTTTGGAGAGGGAACACTGCTGCCGGAGCACCCGGCCGCTGGCGGCGATGGGATCCGGTTGTCATAGCAACCGCCGGTTCATCCTGGGTACCAGCTCCTCTCCTGCTGCCAGCGACGGAGTCGGGGTCTCTGCGGGAGCTGGGGGGACGGCAGCTCGGGCTGGCACCTCCGGGACGCCGCCAGACCCCTGGGGGTAACCTGCCCGGCAGCCTCGGGACAGACCCGCCAAGGCAGGACATTGGCTCGTCCCTGGTGCAACGGGGACACTGGTGTCACCTACAGCAGCGAGGATGCACTCAGGGTCTCTCTGCAAGCAGCGCTTGGCAAAGATGCCACTGGGAAGGGATCCAAGGGGGATGTGGCAGCCGGTACTGCCGTCACTGGCGTGTCCTCGACCCTGCAAAGCACGGAGCGACCCCGGTTCAGCCGGGGGGGGCCAGGAGCTCCCACAGCCGCTCCAGCCTGGGCGGTGGGTGGGAGTGCGGCCCCGACTGGCGCCGCGCCCGGGAACAACCCTCCCGCTGTGCCGGAGGCCCCGGCACACCTGCGCCAGCCGCCTCGCCGGCACGGCACGGCACACAGTGCGCTCCCCGGGGACGGCAAGAGCCGCCGGGACTGACTCACGGAGCGGCCGTCCCCGGCCACCTCCCTTTCTGTTTGGAAAGCTCCGCTCCTTTTAGCTGCTTTGTTTGAGAAATTGTTTATAAAAATGCTCCAAGCTGTCAAGGGAGATCCTCAGGCATTTAACAAGCTGACAGCCCATTCCTTCCTGGAAAAGGGTGTTAAAAATAAACAAATTAGCAAGAGGAAAGAGGCAGGGAGCCTTCTGACTGCGTGTGGGGGGGGTTGCAACAGGCCAGGTCGGGGAAGGGAAGGAGCAAGGGGGGATTCGGGCAGGTTTCCCCTGCGCCAGCCCGTCTCAGCCCTGCACCTGCGGGCATCGCTGCGGGTTTCCATGGAAACCCCGGCACAGTCCAGCAGTACCCGACGGGGCATCCCCGGCATCCCCAGCATCCCCAGCTCCGGCAGGGCAAGCGTGTTGGTCACCACAGCTCCGGACAAGCAAAGCACAAGGGAAGCCACCAAGAAACCGCGCAGGCTTCACCGAACTAAACGCACAAAAAGCCCTGGGCACCCCACGGGCAGGGCTGAGGGGGGCNACCGCGCTCCATCAGGCACTGCAGCGATAAACGCGGCGCTGGCAGGGGACGGCACCCTCCGCACCACGCCGCGGCACCGAGGCGGCGGCAGACCCTGCCCCGGGGTGCAGACCAGAGCCATCTCCAGGGCAGTGAGCCGCCGGTGCCACTGGGAGCGGGTCAGCCTACGGCCGCGGGCACGGGGAGGGCGAGGAGCCGGCAGCACTGCCGGCAGCTCTCTGCACACGCTCAGCCTAACGAAGAGCGAGCGACACAGGCAATTAGCAGCAGCTCGTGGCCTTGCAGCAGAAGGCAGAGCTGGGAGGCTGGAGGGGCAGGGGACCTTGCTCCCCCGCAGCCCTGGCTGGTGGGCGATGGGCTCGGGGACACCCCAGGGACCCGTCACCGCCCCAGCCCATCAGGTGACAGCAGGGGCAGGGGACGGGCAGGACCCCAGGAGCTGTACCCAGGACCCCAGACACAGCGACACCCAGGTCCTGCAGAAACCGAGGCACAGGGAGAGCTGCAAACGTCCCAAAGGGCTTGGCAATTTACGCAATTAATAGTGAGGGAAGAGGCTGAAGCTGCTGTCGAGCCTTTCCTGGAGGCCGGGGAGGTCTGGCAGTGCCGCGGCAGGGCGAGCGCAGCCCCCCCTTAGGCAAGAGGGACGAGAAGCTGAGGATTTAGAGCTCTGTCAGCCCCGCTTCCATCCCCGGCAGGATTATCAGCAATCCCTTTATAAGCACCTAAGAGATAATAGGGCGATCAGCAGCCAGCACGGCTTTGTCCGGCGCAAATCAAGTCAAACCAATCTCATTCCCTTCCCTGCCGGCACCACCAGCCCAGCGGAGCAGTGGCCGGACCGTGGTGAGGTTCGGCACCTGCACCGGCACACCGCGCTTGCTTGGGGACCGGCACCCTGCAGAGGGACGGCAGCAGGGATTTCAGCTCCGGACGGAGCAGGGAGAGGCGGGAAGCCCCGCACGCCGCTGGGGTGGACACTGTGTTTGCACAACCCGCTCCCAAGAACAACAAGGGGAGGAAGCCAGCGAGCGCCGGGGCTCGGCCCTCCCGGTTGACCCTAACCGCCGCCACCCCGGGGTAAATATTATTCTAGCAAAAAAACAGAACTCTCAAATATTTGCTTTGAACAACCCACCGCCAGGCTCGGTCCCCGTGTGGGCAGGCTGAGCCAGCGGGATGGCTCCCGGGAAGGTGCTGTCCCCCAACCTCCAGCGGGACAAGGTGGGATCTTTGGTGCACCAAAACATCGGGCGCTCGGGGCCGGGGGGCTTCGGCATCCCTTCCCAGCATGCTCCTTCTCCTGGTCTGGTGATTCGTTCCTCCTGTCCCCAAAAGACGCCGGCATCGTGCCAAAGCCGCACCCTGCGGGGAAGCGCAGCTTTCCTGGAGCAAACTGGGAGCTCTTTAATTTCCCAGCAAAAGCCAGGGCGGGCAGGGAGGAAGAGAATGGGCAGCCCTGATTAGGAAAGGATTTCACAGCTTTCCTTGGCACCTCGGCTGGTCCGAGCTCTTCCTGGCTGCAGCCTCCCCCAGCCATCGGCAGCTCCACCAGGCACCCCGTGCCCTGGCAGCCCCCTCGGTGCTCGGCTTCACCACCCCAGTGAGACCCCTCGCTGCCCCCCGAGACACCGGCGAGGAGAGAGGAGGCTCCATGCAGGCTGCGAGCTCGGGCATCCGCATCCCACCAGAGCGGCCAGCAAACCCCACAGCCCGCCTCAGCCACCCGCCTCGGCAGCCCCTCGCTCGGCACCGGCGACGCCGGGACCTACCTGCACCTCCCGCGTGTGGTAGGCGATGATGAGGCCCAGCAGGATGACGGTGGAGAGGCTGATAAGGCATTTCAGGGCCAGGGAGAACATGGAGTCCTGCAAGGGGAGAGCAGGGCGGGCGTTAGCGGGGGACGTAGCTGCAGGACCCCGCCG
>VZSZ01011454.1:93738-116190 GCA_013398815.1 Ibidorhyncha struthersii | reverse complement strand
AAGAAAGAAAGAAAGAAAGAAAGAAAGAAAGAAGGAAGGAATCACCATCGCTGATCTTTGCACCCTGACACCATTATTCAATTGAGTAAAACTCTCACATCACTGTGAGACTGCAGTCAATGTCTTGACCACAAACCAGTGGTTTCTTTTTGTTTTTAACTGTACAATAGTTCTCAGTAAAAATGATCGCACCATGAATTTACAAGATGCAGCTATCCAAGACAATGTATTTTGTCATTTACTGTGGCTAAAAGTGTTTTTGTCTAGATGCAAATATGCTGAGATGTCCTGGGAAAAGTAGAGAGGGGGTTGATATCTATGTGGAAGAGGAACCTGAGAATTACTGACAGATCTGGGAAACATCTGTGTTCTGCTTACGAAGAGTAAACAAACAAAAAAAAACCCCAAAGTGTTTTATGAAAGCTCAGCAAGCAAAAAAACCCCAACCAATGCCCAAACAAAAAAAAGCCCAAAACTCAGTAACCCAACCTGAAATAAGAAAGTGCAGAGTCCAGTTCTGGTTCAAGGGCAATTATGGTTTCTCGGTCGGAGCCCAGTGCAAACTGGGATTAGCTATGGCTTGATTAACAGGGGAGTGTACAACTGTTGTGCATTCTTCCACTGATTTCAGCAAGGAAGGGAAATAAGGAACTTTGCTTTTAGTCTGAAATTACACTTTTTAAGAAGCCAATTCTGAACTTTTTCTCTCTTTGACTGCTTGTTGGGATGTTCTACATGTGGAGCCCCCCAGACCATACTCTTCAGTTTCTCAACAGGTTTTAAAGAGAGAGGCATTATCCCAATCTCAAAAGCTTTCTTCTGAATCTCCCAAACAGATTCTCAAAGGTTTTCATTTTAAAGCAGCAAATATTAAAAGTTACAATCAAATGAAAAAAACATAAGAAGTTTATGGGATACACGTTTGCTCAAGATGGGTAGGACTGTTGTGATCTGGCTCCTTAATTAGTATCTTAGCTAAATGTGCACCGTGCGTGAGGGGAGTTGTTAGCAAGATGTGTTTGTGGTAAACACCTCTAATGTTTGCGCACACAGCTCAAACGCACTTCAAGTGGGCCCAGTTTCTGTGCAAAAACGTAAACAGCCCTGGAAATGACATGGAATGTTGGATGGGATTTTGCCAGTTAAAGCGTGGATTTACTCCCTAATAAATAGATAGCAGTTGTGGTACTGGTTCGGGATAGTGCAACTGGTAGTTGTGTTTTCCCTCTCCAAGTGCAGCTGTAATACAGGGGAAAAATAAATTTAGACTCACTCAAAGGCAACTTATGTCTCCTTCTCCTAGATCATTAATCCTGTATCTATCATATATGCTTAGGAACAGCAAATCAGTCAAATCCCTTAGGGCAACCAATAACCCAGCTTCAGAAATACCATTTAAGGAATTGGTAGTTTGATACAATCTGCATTATGGACAGAAAGCAAAATAAGTGAGAAGCTAAAAAAGTGAGAAAACAGGGGGGAAAAAAAGTAAGAAAAATAGCATATAGCTGAACCATTGTGTCATCCCAGAATTTGAAGGACGCTTTCTGTTCGAAACATGGCAAAACTGCAGAATGCTGCAGATGCAATTAAGATACTGTGTTGTATTTCCTCCCCAGGTATCAGAGAAAAACAGTGCCTGATGAAAGAAAACAAGTTTGAAAGCAAAAACAGAAAAAAAGAAGACAACCTAAATACTACAGAGGTACTAGAGAAATCATCAAAAGGAGTAATAGTGACTGAAAAAATCAACAGGACCAATGAATTATCATTGCCAAGGAAATCTTGACTCCTCTATCCAAATGAACTGACTGTAATAGTAAAGACTTACTCATTCCTTCCAACACAGCTGCGTTTAACAGTCCTCATGGGATGCAAGCAAAGGACAGTGTTCTCCAAAATGGGAAGAAGGCCCCAGGTCTGACACGCAGTCCTGTTGGCTCCTCCTCTGCTCCCTCCCACCAGTTTGAGATGACCAAATCCACCTTTTTGTGGGATGCCACAGCTTCTTTTCATGCCTTTTCCCAGATCTCCTTTGCCTATTTGCCTAGAACTTGCTGTGCTGTAGGTCTTCAGCTGTAGCTCTGTCCATACCCACAGGAAGGCGCAAATTTGGCATTCCTAACTGGTAGTGTTCAGCTTCAGTGGAGTCCAAGTGCAATTAGGTACTTAGTGCAGGAATGATAGCTTACAAAATATATTTATAAACAAATAAAAAAACCAAACCCAAAACAGATTATGCTCAGCTAATGTTTCTCAGGAAGGGCTGAGCTAAAGCTGCTCTCTTCATGTACATACATCCCTGCGCCTCTGCCTTTGGGCAGGGAAATCAAACCAACTCCCAAGGCTTTATCCTGCTCTGTTAGACTCATGGAATGTAGTGATAGGAGCAAAACCTTCTCATGTCTTTTCATTATTCCAATCAGCCAGGGGAATACTTGTTGTAGATGCTTTGATTTGTAGGTACCGCCAGTGCTGTTTCTGATCTTAATGAAATGATAAAATGATTGTTTCATAAGCCTGTTTTCTCCCATGAATCATTCTCCTTGGAGTCCTTTACCAAACAGGAGCTACCCAGAGTAGACCTGAAATACAACTGTTGCTGTTGATCTCTTGGTGTTAGTTGTTGCTGTCATTGCACTCATTTTTTTCTCTGAACAGGTTTACATCTTAATACCTAGGCACATGCCGAGCCCTGTGTTCACGCTTGTAAGGCCTTTTACTGCACCAGTCCAGCGTGATGTTGCCAGCTGTGCACAATTTCTGGGGATTCAGACACCTGCTAACCTCCCTTGGGGAAATAGCCCATTTGTAGCAGAGTCTTGTCCTACAGAGCATGAATAGAAGGTGCTTCCATTGCAGTCCCACTGTTCTCTGTTCCTGTATCTCTTAGCCCGTCTTCACCCTCTTGGCCCCTTCACTGCCTGGACACTGGGGAGAACTTTCCAGCCTGGATTCCTCTTAGCCCTGTGGCCTGCCAGCAGCACGTACGCCTGCTTGGGCCTCAGCCCACACACTGCTGGCTGCACACACTTGATTATTACCTTGAAGGACGGCCAGTGAAGTTGTGAAGGTTTTCGTCTTCCTTCAGCTGCAGTTGGCTTTGGTTTAGGGCAGAAGACATGAAAGCGGTTTACGGAGGATTAGCTTTAGTGAACAAACCCCTACCAGTACTTTGATATATTGAGTTTAGTTGACTTGCTTTGACTCTTGCTCTTGTATGGTTTGATCTGTGCACCAATCTCATTTGTGTATGTTAACAGTCTGGCCTTATTCTTGTCAAGTTATTCCTAGTTTTTAAATTTAATTAAGTTCTCCATTTGCTGAAACCTTTGCTGTTAATCTACCCAGACGAAGTGGAAGGGGAAGCATAGCCTTATGTAGCAAATGTGATGAAGAACAAGAGTGGAGGTTGCTCATATTTGTTAGGAAGGTGTTTTCCAGTCTCGGGAATCCCCCATGGAGTTCATTGTTTTTTGTATTCCAGTTCCCATGAAAATGCTTGCCCTTCACTCTGCAGCCATCATGTGCAGGGTACAGCAGCCTGCAACATCACAGACAATATGTGGGCCATTGGCACACCAATGGCTTTTGAAGCAGCCTCATGTTCCTTCTAGCTTTTCTAGCGCCCACTTCTCTGCCTCTTCACATGTGTTAAAACATGATGTGCTCTCCTATGCTGGTAAGCAATGTCACGTAACGGATGGGAACTCCTTCAGTTTGCTAAGAGGAAGTACTGCAAACATGCAAACACCTGAACTCAGAACTGTGGATCTTCCCACACCAGTTTCATGAGCTTTCCCCTGCTGACCCAGGCACTACCGCACTGCCCAGTTATCATACTGGCTGGCTTAGGCGGGAGGGTGAGCTGTGGGCATGGGAATGCCTCAGTGGTTCCAATGCAGGTTGAAAATCTCATTTCCTGACAGCCAGCTTTTATATTTCAGGTAGGTTCCCAATGGCAACAACTTGAGGATGTACAAGTTCACACCACTATCGCAGACTTGCGTTACCACTACTTTTATAACTGGATTGCCAGTACAAAGAGGGACTAGTCACCAGCACGTAAGAGTTGAGATAACTCTAGCAGGTAGCTTCTAAGCTGATTTTGGTTCCCTTAGCATGATACTAGAAGACCCTTATGCAGAGAGCTCTAAAATCTGCTGGTTGTATAACCTTTACATTTAGTTGGGTCTCACCAGATTGTGGCAGTCTTTTCTCCTCCAGGAACACTGCCGGGCAGTGAGGAATAGCAATTAGCATAAAGCTCCTAGAGGCACACAAAGGATGTATTCGATATGCTGTGCAGATAAGAAAAAGGAATCACACCTGCAGGTGTGCAACAGCTTCGACAGGGTTTACTCCCGGCTACATAGACCCCCCTGGAATGAGAACTTTTACAAGCCTGTGGGACAAACTGGGCAAAGAAATTAAAATCACCACCAACAAAAATAAGCACGTATTCCCCCCCAGATCCCTCCACCACAAAAATTTCTTTTATCCTCTCCAAAAGGCCATAGGTTACTGGATTCTGTGTGTCAAGGGATTCTGAACTGTAAAGAAGTTTTAGCAAAGACAACCAATGAAGTTATTTTTAGTATCGGCTGCATGGAAAATACTTCTCAGAGGTACTCTGTTAGAGTAAAGACATATTTCCCCCTTTTTAGTTTCGGCTGAAAAACAGAACTTCGAAAGTAGGTAACAATAACAAAAGAGCAATGGTTCTGGAGGGCGAGTACTCGTGGCTGGTATTGGCAAGCCCCAAATCTCCCATGGGAAAATCTTCTGAGTTTCATCCAGTTACAGCGATTCGAGGTGCTCAGCTGGTCTGAATAAAACCTGGGGTGAGCTTCCAAGGTTTTGGCTACCCCAGACTCCAAAACATTCTAAAATTTCCTTTCTCTTTCTGCTGTCAGAAAGGAATATTTTCGTTACTGTAGAAACACTCGGATATGAATGTTTTCAGTTCATTATCTGTTCGCAGTTTCAAGAGCCCACGGAAGGGAGGGAGTGTTGTGGGGTGTAGTCAGTGATGAACTAGGACAGAACTAGCAGGCTCCTCTATTAGGAAATGCTCCTGTTTTGAATTAAAAACCTATCTATTTCAAACAGAATCTGCCTCTCTTTTGGGCAAAAGTAACATGTGCGTCTGTACTAGGACCAGAGGAAATTATTAACAACATGATTTAACTACGCCATGTAATTGTAGCTCTGTAACAGCAAAAGAGCCACTAATGAGCAATGATATTTCAGTTGCCATAAAAATGCAGGCAGGTAATTAGAAATTATTTCTCACAGTACACCCGGGTTTTACCTTTTCAATATGCCTGCTTTTTCTTATTTTGCAAGGCAAAAAATGACTACCATCTGGTGCCCAAATACATAGATAAAAGTACAGAATTTTGAAATGTTTGCCATTCTGTGTTCCTCTTTTTGTTATCTGAATCATAGCATGCAAGAGGATTTTTGAATAAACAACACATTTATGTACTTTAATCTGCATATCTACTTTTCACTTTCTATTATAAGTCATTGTACTCCTTTAAATAAGCCAGTCTAATTCTCCATGATAAGACAGACAATCAGGATACAAACATATACTTTCTGTTTGTCACAGTACAACTTTTGACCAAACTGATATAACTTCTTGGCAGTTATCTTTCACTGAATATCTGCTTTCCATACTATGCTTTTCTATACTATGAAGCAAAATAAATTTGCTATCCATGCTATGATATGAAATCTAACTCTTAAGTCTTTATTTCAGGCAAATGTTAGTAATTATATAATATTAGGGACACTGATAATTTAGATATGCAATTGTTTTTCCCCTGGTTCCCACTAAAAGGCTGTAATTTGCTTCACTGGAGACTGATTTTTTTCCTCATGTGACTCCTTCCCTTGTACATGTGGGAAACATGCGTATCTAAAAAAGCCTGCTTCAAATACTGTATGAACTAAAATGCATTCATGCTGTAGTTGCCTGGTAAGACACATAGTAGCAACCTAATTTGGGATTTTAGAAAAGAACTCAGAAAGGAAGCAGAAGCATGAAAAAGGCACGGTAACATGTTTCTACATGTGTTCGCTCTTGCACGTTGAAACAAGCTTCCTAACAGACAAACAGGCAACTTGAGTTATTTTTTGCGTTAAAGCCACGAGAGCGCGTATTGCTCCATTACTCATTACATAAGGGCGGCAGCGCTGGCACCGACGTGCTGCAGCAGTGAACGTCCAGGCTGCTGCTGCCGTTAAACCCTCGCGCCTCCCAAAGCGGCAGGGAGGCTGCGCGGACTGCAGCAGCCTGGAGCATCCTCTTACCGGGGAGGATGCTCCACACAGATTTCTCATTTCTCAAGTGGAGGACACAAAAGTCATTGTGCAGACCTCCCTGGGCAAGGTCCAGGAGTAATCAACCGAGAGCGGCGCAAATATAGCTGAGGTCAAGGCCCCTCTCTGAACTCCAGGAACTGAACTGGCCGTGCTGTTTCGCGGGAGCCAAGCTCTCCTCTAACACAGGTAATTACGGCAGCGGGTATTTCTGGCAAGCTCATTGTTCTGGTAAGCAGTAACCAAGAGCGAGAACAGTCTTAGGCATGCTATGCAAATTGAAGTTTTACCTACATAATAAGGGCAAATAGATCTATAGGGAAAGTACATCTGTAACCAGTACAACTGCCTGCAAAATCCCTAGAGTAGGTTCAGTTTTATCAGCAGAAAAAGCCACTTCCTCACTCCTTGCCTGCAGGATAACTGATATGCAATACTGGCAAACAAGGTTCAAATCCTCCACACTGGCTATACCATATTCTTTCAGTACCAAGCCTGCATGGTTCTGGACAGGTCACTTAGAAGTTTTTTGAATTACATATGTAATCTTCTAGCTGAGTCTTACAAAAGTCCAGACAGCAAACGTCTTTCAGTTTCAGACAGGAAAACGTTATCCCCACTTTGCAACTGGATAAATTTAAGCATGAAGAAAATCAGCAGAACTATTCTGAAGGTGCTATGACTTGTGCCTTTAAATCTCTTTCTTGGTCCTACATTTCTCGTGCAACAATCTGCCCTAAACCAGGCTGCCAGAACACTTTGTGTGCATGAGTACAGAGCGGCAACAGTAGCTGCATCTCTTCTGTACGTAGGCTTGTTCTTAAGTATGCAGTGTATTTTTACAAGCACCCTTTTTTATTGTTATAGTTTACTTTTGTGACTGCAATGTTTCACACACCGACATATATAATTGCAGCTATGATTAACTTCATCTCTCCTTTCCGCAGAGATTATGGCTTTTGCTCAAATCAGTCAGGTCTATCAGTGACAACCGAGTGAGGGATGAAAGCGTTACAGATGGAAGTTCATGCAGACAAGAGAGCATCTGCAGAAGAGTTGATAATGTTTGTTTTCCACAAATATTAGTCAGGTCAATCAGCGAACTGTTTCTGAATTGCTCTTCCCAAATGAGGCTCTGCTTAGCTTGCCAGGCTGCAGAGTATTGTGCAGTGATTTAATGTTAAGACAACTTTGTGACTGGATAAATTCCAGCAAATATGTTCCCATTGCTGATGAACAACTTAAAAAAATCAGCTAAACAGGATGTACTGATAAACACTACAACATCGGCCAAAAGCTCACTATTGCTTTTCATGAAGCCCATGTAAATAATTTAAAAATAAACATCTGACAATCTCCCAACTTCTACCAACCTCCTTTGACAATTCATGGAAATAGGACCGTCTGTAAGCACAGCACTGCATTTCAGGGGGTGTTCACTGTCCATCATTCCTATTTGAATCAGAGCCATTAGGCTTGGGTTTCTGAGCAGTATGACAGCAACATCTGTATCGTCCCCAAGTCAGGTAGTAGGTGCAGTGTTGTTCTGCTTCACACTCTTAAATCACCACAGAACAGAGTTTAACAGCTGAGCTACAGGGACAGTCGTGTGCTGCAAGCCAGAGGCCGATCCTGAAGAGGCAAAGCAGGGCAGATTCCCGGTGGCTTTCTGAAAATCCAAACAATTAGATCCTCTAAGTGGGTAAAGTCCTAACCTCAGTAATGCATTTACCCCCTGGCATAAGGGTGAAGCTGGATTTCACCCCGTTGCTTGAAACAAGTTCGGAAGTGCCACCGTTTGACATTGTTGGCAGTGAGCTCCAGCAAGTGTAAACTGAGCTGCCAGCTTATTTAGTTCAAGTGAAATGTCAAGCAAGGTTCACACGAGTGCTATAAAAAGCCACTGGGAAGTTGGATTTCATCCGAAAGAGCGCTTAGCACTAGGTGACCCAGAGCAATCACCTGCCGGGGCTCACACACAGCAACGACTCTCTACAGCCCCTTGACCAGGAGGCGAGAGCAAAGCTGAACTTCCCAGGGAGGAGCAAGCAGAGACCTCGGGAGTGTTTCTGTGGTCAGCTTGGAGCTGTGCTTGGAGAGGAGGAAGAGTGGGAGAGGAGGAAGGGGTGCCCTGCACAGAGCAGCACCCAGCTCCACTCGGAACCTTGTCCCGCAGCAGCCCGAGGGGTGTCGAGCCATCCCGGTGGAGCAGCCGGAGAGGAAACACTGAGGACAAAGGCACACGAACCCGATTTTGGGGCCACTGCGTGTATGCCTGGCCGGGACTCAGCGGAGCAGAGCCTGGAGCCCAGCAAGCGGGTCCCAGGGGAGCAGGTAGGGGCTGAGAGGCAGGCGCCCGCCCCAGCGCAGAGCCGCAGGCAAAGCAGCACCTTGCAGCACCCCATGACGTCATTCAGGTCGCTGTGCACATGTAAACACGGCTGGTGTGGTGCAGCCGGGACACTCCACTTCCTCCTGACAGCACGCTTGCACTTAGCTGGGTTTCTGCCTGAAAAGGTAAGGCTGCTTTTAAGCTCTCTTTGTGATCTAGAACCAACGTTAAAGGAGCCCACGCAGTTTCCTATGAAAACGTTGCGCTCCTTGGGATTTTTCTTAGGGGTTGGGTCTTGCCAGGAGGAGATTTGTGGCACTCTTGAGTCTTGAAAAAACAGCAGCCCTCCTTGCGCGCCAATCCTGTGTGTGAACACATGGAGGAGTTGAAACAGCGGCTGCATGAAATTGCTGTCGCTAGAGAAAGCAAAACGTTATAGCGTGGGCAACTAGCGGTTCTCCAGCAGTTCTCCAGTGTCATTACTAGGGACAATTTCTTTCTTTTGCCTGATTTCTCAGGGAATATCTCTTATTTTAAAATCATACTTGACAGTATGGGAAACTTGCGAATCTGTTTTTTCTAACGGTGATTTATATTACCATAAAAAAAATAATCTACATGCTGCCTGTCCTTTTGCCATCCAATGCTCTTTGACTGAATTGCAAGAGTAGGAAATTAGTATTAGTTAGGGGGACACAATACGACAAAAATAGCAAGATTGCTTGGACTTGTTTTTGTTAATGAGAATCCTGAGGCAGTTTTAATGCATAATTCAGACTGCAATCACTGGTCTGGATTAAAATTTAACTTACTCCACAGACTAAAGCTTTTAAACTGTACTTTGTAAAAGGTGGTTTACGGATGGGCTTGCATTCACTTGCACCAGCGGCTCAGCTCTGAAGGGAGCTCAGCAAAATAGCACATATGCAGTTTGGCAATTATAGACAGGATTCGTAGTGGGTGGACCCCGAATCTGAAATTTCTTAAACTAAATCAAAAGGAAGTCACACTGAAGGTGAGTCAGTGTGTCAGATCTGTCTTGCTGCATGTTTGTGTAGGAGAGGACTTCAGCAGCAGGATGGAGCAGTAGGATGTGTGAAGTAAGAGTGTGATTTTTTTTTTTTTCAAAGGCATGTTTTCTGGTGTCAAGTGAAAGTGCTGGGACCTTGGCTCCAGCGCAAATGTCACCAGCCATGGGAACTGCATCCATGGTGCCAGTCCATCCATGGGACAGCCCTCGCCCGGCCTGGAGCGAGTGCTCCGGGAAGGCTGCCAGCGTCCTGCTGCATGTGCATGCCCTGCTTCTTCAGCTGCCGGGGCTGCAGAAGTGAGAATTAGGCTAGTGTTGCAAAATGAAAACATCTCATGACAACAGATCAGACAACCCAGATCTGCTCCTTTTTTTTTGTGGAAAAAGAAAACCAGAAAAAGTACCCTTAACTGTAGAACTTTCCACTTCTGACTGCGGAGGTTTCACACCAAGGTGTGAGTGCAATAGCGTGAGCCATGCAATGAGGGCAGAGTTCATGGCCATGCAATGAGGGCAGAGTTTAGAGGCATTTGTGTCTTAATCAAATCCTTTAACCCTTCTGCTGATGGGCATGCCAGAAAGATGCAGGACTCTGGAATGACATTCCTGTGCTTCTCAGTCCTATCAAGATGAGCATCTTTTTCCTAGAAATGCCACATTTAGTTTCCAAATGTCCAGCTACAAGTAATAACGTATACACTTAAATATGTCCTTAGTGCAACAGCCTCAGAAATACAGACTCAAATTAAAATGTAAAAAACAGTAGTGAGCTAACACTGTATTTATTTACTACCATTTTTTTTTAATTTCATATTCTGAAAACAATGTTGCAGTAGCAGCTGTCTCCCTGTAATAGGTAAATAAGCATTGATAAAATCTGATGGAGCTTTTCAGCCTTCTACCTTTGCTGTGCACACATCATGCAGCAAATGACTTTGCTTTCTTAAGAGCTTTGGAGACTTAATTTCAGACAGACATTCCGTGGTATCTCTGTATGTCTGCTTTTGTGTGCAGGTGAGAAGATAAGGGGACAGTGTAGGACTAAGCTTCAATCTGAACAACAGAAATGGGAGGAAGAGCAGAAATACAATCATTTTGTAGTCCCCTGTGCATATGCCCGGGTGCATTTTGTCTAAAGAGATGGTTTAATCTCATTAGAGTTTTATGACTTTGTAATGAAGTCGTTCATTCTCAGAAAGTGCCCTGCTCTGATGAGCTAGCAGACATCACCCATGTATATACTAATTGCTTTAATGCTTTTGCACTGCCAGGCAGGTCATCCTGCTCGGTCCCCTTCACTGTAAATGGCCTGACCCTGAGTTCACTGAATGCAAAGGGGAGGCTTTTTCTGACTCCACGGGCCATACGTCTCCTGTTCATCTGTCCCACTGTTACATTTGCTCAGGTGGTGGGGATGGGACATCACCTGCATTTCCACAGGCTGGGTTTTATTACCTTTTGCTTCCAAGGTTCAAAGCAGTTCCCTGGTCTCCATCAAAGCGCAGCTTTTCAGGACACTTCTACCTGTAAATACCAGCAATATGAGGACTTCTCCTGGCAACATTTTGTTTTTTCCTAACATCAGTTATTCAGCAACACAAGAGTTTTTCAATTTGGGATCACCCTAGAAGACAGCAACACAAACTCATGAGACCATAATCACACCACCGCCTCTGCCTCCGGCCACTCAGACAGCCCTAGTCCCTGGAGGGTTAGAAAACTACCTTAAAGAGGAGGGCAAAGAAATGAAATCTTGATTGACTCTGACACCTTGTGGACAATTAGCAGACGCAGATGAAGCCCAAGGGGGAACATCTCCATGCCGTGGGCTCCACCGTGGTCTCAGGTACGCTGCAGCCCTTGCAGCCCAGCCCTGTGCTCGTCTGCATGAGTGGGCACAGTTTGCTGCAGTCAGAAAGTGAAGGCTGAATTCTGATATCAAGCGTGTGCTCTCAGCATCACCCTCATGTTACAGCAGACACATCCTGGACATGTCGGTTTACCCTAAATGGCTCCATTCAGAAGCCAGTTTGAGTCAGCAGCCTGAACTTGATTATTCTGATTGCTGACATTGTGGTCTGGTCCTTAGCTGTCACATGAAATGTAAATAAGGGCTAACTGTATCTAGGGACCTCAATAAGCAAACTGACTGTTATGACTCATTTGAACTGAAGAACACACGTCCACTAGCCAGCATTTAAATATGAGTGTGTCCCCAAAATAGAACATTTTGCAAATGTGCCTAATCCTCCATGGTTTCAAGGGCCATCTAGCACTCGTGGTTTTGGAGGAGCACCAGCCAGTCAGCCTAACCTTGACATCCAAGGGAAACCAGGCAGGTAGTAACTTTGAAAGTGGCTCTTTAGTGGCTTCTTGTCAAAGTGGGTGGCCACCTGAAGGGACAGAAATTGGGTGTAGTGAGCAGTGCTCTTACTGGAGACAAGGGCAGCAGACGGCATGTCCAGCTAAAGCTGCAGGCGAACCAGATGGAAAGAGATCACAAACCTTCAGAGTGTCAGAAATTCACAGCACTCTCAAGAAATGGGATGCAACCCAAATTCACTGCTCTGAGAAGCAACGCCCTGAGTCAACACGCCAGTGCTCAGCTCCATGCCCTGTCCTCTCCCTGTTTCATTGCCCTGAGGAGCACTGAGAAAGGAGAGCAGGCAGCCTCCAATATTGCTTCTCAGACCAGTGGAGATAAGGCCATGGGCCAGATGTGTCTTTCCCCCTCATTTCCAGTACCTTTAGAGCCCTCTTCCTTCCTCATGGACATGTTCTGGCCTTGTGATAGGAGCAAGGCTGTGGTGTCCTGGGATGGGGGCAGCTGGGGACACCCCACCGTGGAACAGAGGATCTCCTCCCGGAGCTGCCTTTGGGGTGAGGGTTACTGGGAGTGAACTGCAGACTGGAGGGATTGCCCTGATGGGAAAAAAACAACCTGGGAGGTGTGCTCTGAGGCACCTGGCCTCCAGGCGCTCGTGCCATCTTGGTGAAGGAAGGGGATTAGGTAGAGGGTTTCTCCACTGCAGCATTTCTTTGATGTTTGGTGGAAGGATGTAGCCCAGTTGCTAAAGCTGAGGGTGCTGCAGGAGATAAACATGCAGACCTTCCTTTTTGAAGACCGTGAGAAAATGACAGACAGGTTTAAGAAGAAAAGCAAGAGAGTTGGCAGCAGCATCTGTTTGGGGAGCTCACAGGAGCAGTGGTTATGTGTCCCTGCTCACCATCAGCCTCAGCCAGAGCCACTGCACCCGCATTAAGGGTGGCCTGTGTCCCATCCTGGCACCTTGCCACGTCTGGGCACTTCTGGGACCTGAATTAAAACCCTTCCATAGCAGCCTTGAACAGTGTCTGTACGAACTGCCAAGTCCAAGTACCGTAATGATTAACAAGCTGAAAAAACAGCTGTGTTCTTTGTCACTTGAGAGCTCTGAACGCTACTCTTTTTTTGTAACATGAAGGAAAAAACATTAGTAACAGGGTATGAGTTACTAATATCTACCTACAGAGACACTTTTTCTGGCAAATGCCCCTTGCCAGTGGTACAGGAAATGAGTCAGAAGGAATGAATCAGTGTCTGCAGTGCCACATGAAATAGGAAGCTGATATTCAATTTTAACTGTTGTATTAGACACAGGAGGGAATCACTGTAATGAGAATTATAACCCTATGGGGAAATACCTGATAGAACCAAACTCCTCTTGCTTGTGTTGCCTTACTGAAGACAAGTCCCACCTACAAGACCTGACAAAAGAAAGATGGCCCAGCAGTTCAACATGCGACATTTATCCATTCCTACTTATCTGAACCAAAGGAGAGCCAGAAATTGGAAGCATCTAAAAATAAAATTATCTGATGGTAAAAAGTGTTGAACTGAGGCTGCTAGGGTGATGAGAAATAGAAGCTGGTGATCTGATTAGGTCTCTGCTTATTACATTAGCTTAAATACATGGCAGCAGACTTCAGGAGCACTGGCTGCACTTGAACAGTCAAACTTGTCAAGGCTACTCCCTGCTACACTTTTCCACATGGCCTGTCCCTGTCATGCCAGAGAAGGTGGGTCCATGAGGTCCACTGATGAGGTCAGGAGAAATGCCACCCACACGATGCCTAACGTGCAACTTAATGGCAGGTATTAGTCAGTGGTTGGCACCACATTTTGATCACTGGGCCATGTGGTCGCTCATACACAGAAGGTGGGCTGTGGCACACCTTACTCCATGTACCCTGCTACCCAGAGACCAAACCACAGATGAGCTTGAGCTGCCAAAAGGATAGGCAGCTTCTCCTGCTCCTCTATTAGCAGTACAGCACAGCTTCACTTATGCTTATGGCACCTGGACAGCCCAGCAAGGGGACCGACACAACAGGAATGGTCCCCCACCTCTGCGTGAATAGTGGGAGACCACTGAAAGGGTAGCTTTGAAGAAGACAGCAGGATGTTTTATACAGAAGATATTTCCAAACCTCTACTTTGTACTGAATAGTCAAATAGGAAATGTGAATATCAACAACTCTTGCAATGCCTTTGCCTTTACAACACCTGTTTTTGCTCTCTACAGGAATGACCCACCCGCCCTATACCACAACAGGTGTTTCCAGCAGCCCAGTCATGATGCAGAGCAACCAGACCTGCTCCGATCACAACATAACATTCAAAAACAGCCTGTACGCAACCACTTACACTATCATATTCATCCCCGGCCTCCTGGCAAACAGCACTGCCTTATGGGTCCTGTGCCGCTTCATCAGAAAGAAGAACAAAGCTGTCATCTTCATGATCAACCTGGCTGGGGCCGACCTGGCTCATGTCCTCTCACTGCCACTGCGAATATACTACTATATTAACTCCACATGGCCTTTTGAGAGATTCCTTTGCTTATTGTGTTTCTACCTGAAGTACCTCAACATGTACGCCAGCATTTGTTTCCTCACCTGCATTAGCATTCAGAGGTATTTCTTCCTGTATCAGCCGTTCAAAGCCAAGGACTGGAAGCGGCGGTATGACATAGCCATCAGCATTGTGGTGTGGCTCTTTGTTGGGGTAGCATGCTTGCCTTTCCCCATCATGCGCCAGCACAGCCTGCCCAACAACACGAATACCTGCTTTGCAGACCTTGAAGTCCGTCAGATCAATAGCAAGGTGGCTACTGTGCTCATGACAGGCACAGCGGAGCTCATTGGTTTCATCGTCCCGCTCATCATTATTTTATTCTGTACCTGGAAAACAAAAGACTCTCTTCGGGGCTTCCAGATACCGCTACAAAACAGCGGCGAGAGGCGGAAGGCTTTAAGGATGGTTTCCATGTGTGCCATTGTGTTCTGCGTGTGTTTTGCACCATACCACATCAACTTCTTTTTCTACATGTTGGTGAAAGAAAAGGTGATTACAGACTGCTTCCTGAGTACAATCACGCTCTACACCCAACCCTTTTGCTTAAGTCTTGCAAGTCTGGACTGCTGTTTGGATCCACTCCTGTATTTCTTTATGACTTCAGAGTTTCAGGACCAGATATCAAGGCACAGCAGCATGGTCATCAGGAGTCGGCTCATGAGCAAAGAGAGTGCCTCATCAATTAAGGAATGACAAGAAAGCCAGCTGAAAAGAATTAAGATATTTCCTCTGAAATCTGGGACTGTTCTGTCATCCTCGATTACCAACTCTGTTGTGGAAGATCCTGCAAGTTTATTCGGGGGAGTTCTGTGGCAGTGGAAATGTTTCGATATATAGAACCCAACTGGCTTGACTACACCTACCGCTGCGCCACCCACACCTGACCTCGCTGGACTAGAAAATATACAGGAGGGAGCAACAAAGCTTTTGCCAGGAAACGGTGGAAAAGTTACAGGAGCTTTTCTTCTATTTTCCCAACTCTATGGCTCTATGATCAAGCCAAAGACAATCCCACATCCATACACTGACATCCGCTGAAGTGTCTTTTCTGCTAAAAACACACAACGCATATGAGAACCTGAAAACAGCCAGTAACAATAAATGGCAGTTTTGGTCTCTGCACGCAGGGCTGCAGATGCGTGAAGGTTGGGAGTTTGCTTCAGCAGAGCAGCCTCAGTTTTGAATGCACCCCACTGGTCGCCACATTTACCTCTGCTTCACCTTTCCTGTGCTCCCCATGCCACACTCATTTATCATTTCCTTCTCACCTGGCTCTGTTTGCTCCTTAATTGCTGATGCATCCTGTAACTTGCACCTACAGCTGGTGCAAGACCCTCTGCAAAACAAATTCTTCCAACAGCTCCTCAAACACCCCAGAGAGTGGGACCTTCCCTTGCTCTGAGTGACTTTCTTCCCCTCCAAGCTGCGCATAGGGGCAAGGAGGGCATCAGTATGTGCCCTTTGCCTTTGGACCCCGTGGGGGCAGGACAACTGGGAGGGCGCTGCAGACTGGGTGCAGCTGGATTCGGCACCAGTGCTGTTGGATTTGACAATGCTGGTGGCACTGTTCAGGTCCTCACTCTATTCTGCATGTGGCTTCTTTGGCTCAGAGGTACCTGCAATGGATCTGCCCCATGAAATCTCTGCTCGATAGGTTCATCTTTTAAAAAAGAGAGGTGTCCTTGCCAAGATGATTTCACTAACAGAGCATAGGCTAATTTCTTAAGTAAACTATGCATTGTATTTTTTCCACCAGCTCTTCTCATGATCATAATGTTTACATTTTCATAACGTTATCGGCTATGAAGATATGAAAAGCAGTGACAGGAAAGGATGCCGTTGGACCCTTATTTTAAATCAGTGACAGCTCTTCGGCCAAGTTTACCCTCTTTGTGTAACCTCAAGGGTATCCTCATGATACCTAGGGATTGTTTTGGCTGATCACAGGCACTGATTTATTGCCTTTGAAGTGCTGTGTTTTTTCAAAAGGAATGTGTACAATTATCAGTAAGCACCAGTGTCTGCATCTTACATGTTGCTGTAAAAATAGAATAAATACCATAAACACTTGCTAAGTATGTTTTAAATCCAACTACTCAATTCCCAAATCAGCCAAAATTTTTCTGCATATTTTTTCCTCTTTTTCCCCTTCCCCAAGTTTCACCCTTGACTGTTTTACAATAAAATGGGAAAAAGCAAACAATAGCTAGGTTCAAATAACCATTACACTGGAGTTCCTCTAAAAGGCAGCGAAGCCTTACTGATTAAATACAATATGTTCTTGTAGTTCTCCTCCTATTTGTAAGATGGTGGTTATGGGCTACAGTATGATGAACTTAATCTTACATGTGAACTTAATCTTACATATAGATAAATGAAAATACCAAAGTATGCCTATCTGAAGGAAGCAACTTTCCCGGAGAGAGTATTATTGCAGGTTTCTCTAGTCTTCTGGTCAGAAAAGTGCAGAGTAAGCAAACAGTCCATCTCCCACTGAAGTCAATGGAACATGTGTTTACACACTGCAAATAGTCCCTTTAAAAACGTGACCAGAGGCTGATGCTCAAGTACACAGTTAATCATGCATAAGGAAATTTTTGTCAATTTAGCAGTTTTCCCATAAGCTAGATGCTATATAATATCATCAATGAAGGAGACTTTAGTTTTGAGGATTTTCATGGACCTTGATCAGCTAGAACATGACTGGAATCTGTTTACTGTGATTTCTTTCTCATATGATTCTCCATTTATCAGGTTGAAGGCACTGTTATGGTAACTATGTAGCTTGTCCTACATTTTTTCTTTCCAAAAAACTGATGCTTAAAAAATAAATGCATTTTTGCAAATGTAAGTTGAGTTTCATAGTTATCACTTACACCTAGAAAACTGAATGGGATTAGCTCCTCCTTGAATCAGAGAGTCCAAGTGATGGAGTGCATCAACTTTCATTATTCTTAAACAGATTGCTTCCTTGTCTACAGAAAGGTTTAAACCCCACTCTAATATGACTGGTGTTTATTTTTATCTTATTTTTTAAAACTACAACACTTGCATTGGATGTAGAGGTGCTTTGGGAAGAGGAAGGTCCTCCCTGGGAATAGCTATGCTGCTGGTGCTGTGCGACTGGGTGAGGAGGAGTGACTGCTACCATCCTTACGTACAGGCAGGACCACAGCAACCGTCTCTCTATATCTCATTCAACAATCATTTCCCAGATCCAAATCTATACGGCTTAAAAAAAGCACTCCCACTGTTGACGACAAGATTGGTAAAGCAGAAACTGGTCACTATAGTCCCCTACATACTCAAAGTTATAATGTGGACCCGGCTTGGAAATACCTGCTCCAGCATCTGAACGTCCCAAGAATGATGATCGCTTTCCCACCCTTAACCACAAATTTGGTGGCTGTATAGGGATAGCATTCCCCATCACCATGATGGTATCCCCAAGCACCTCAGCTGCTCACATTCTCCCCTGTCTTCCTGCCTCACTCACCCTCTGAACTCCCTTACACGCCCCCAATATGGTCTGGTTTACATATGGCAGCCCCAGCCTGTGAGGAAAAGTTACAGGCTCAACACTTTCAGCCTTTCAAGTCAAATCATGCCCACGTGCAGGAGGTTAAACAACCTGGTCTAATGGTCTCTTCCGGTGTGTGGGAAAGTGTACTGGTTTTGGCTGGGATAGAGTTAAATCAGTTGTGTGGTGCTTAGCTGCCGGATGGGGTTAAACCGCGACAGAAAGTTAGCCAAGATGGTCATGATGGTGAGCCAGCCTAGAGAGCAACAATTCAAAGTAAAAAGAGATCAAGGAAAACTTGCAATTTTCTGAAAGCGTGTAGAAAGTCAAAGGCCATCAGTTCCACAAACCCATATGTGAAACTTAAATCTTTTAGTTCAAGTCCTCAAAAACCTCAGCAGTGCGTCTCAAGAGAAGAACAGGCAAATCCACCATTACTGTTGAGGAGGACAGGGTTACAGCTGCCCTCACGGCTGGGAGGGGCTGGATGCTACACAAGTCCTGGGGCTGCAGGTGCTGGCTTTGCCTGCCAGCGCTCTCACGCTTTCAAAGGCACAACGTGCCCAGCTCTGGTTCCTGTAATTCACCCCCTTTCCTGTGGCCATAAAACACATTTATTATTTTGACAAGAGGAAACACAATTTCATGATGTTGCTCCTGGATTATCTCTTGTGCTAGACTCACCAGCTATAAGATGACAACACCCTTCTTGGGCAGACGCAAAAAGAGTTCTTTCGACAGAGATGCTGCAGAAAGGCAGAAGTTAGCCGAATCAAGAGGCTGGATACTGCTATGCAGGTTTGTGAAGGATGGATCTGAAGGGCTCCACTGGTACCTGGTGCTGGAACAACCCTGCGTCAAGCCTCACCCTGAAGGGAACTGCTCAGAGTGGAAACAAGGTAAAGCCTCCAAGACACCCACACCAAGAGCAGGGCATGTTATCCGATGGCAGCGCCCTGGGCAAAACCACAGCATGACATATTCTCCTTCTCTAGGACATGAGCCGTTCACCTGTTAGCAAAAGAAAATGTGTTTCTTTGCACTGCCAGCAAATGGTCACCCCATCTTAACTGGTATCAGAGATCTACTAATAGCTCTCCCGCTTGGGAAAGGGCCCTCCCATGTTTGACAGCAAACGTATTTGGAAAGAAATGCCGTGGGATTTAATGCCTTTCTGCAGTCTCAGGTTCTGAGCTGCAGGATCTTGTGAGTACCTCAGCTTCATTTTCTTTTCTTAAATGAAATTACCAGCTCTCTGCATAGAGAAAAACCAAAACATGCTGTAAATGCAGGGTAACAGCTCAACAACCAGGAGTCAGCTCAAAAATATGAAAACCCTTCATGGTATTTAACAGATTTCAGGGCTATGACTGGTACACTCTGATCAAAAACACTGGGTCTGTGGGTAACACAAGGGCTGAGCCTGAAAATGTAGGGAGTGACCGACAATTATTTACAGTAAAAATAAATGAAAGTTTCCAAAAATGCTGTTCCTGTAGAGGCCACTGTGCAGTGGTGAGAAATATTATGTACCATAGGGCCACGTGCTGACAGCTCCGGTCAAGACATAGTAAGTCACTGCACTAGGGTGAGTTGCTTTGTGTGAACAAGACCTCCTCCTGAATGGCCCACTGTTTTTCATACATCCTTCAGGTGCATCCTGTCAGATATTTCTAAGTGCTGAGCACTTAAAGAGACGCTGATCATATGCATTTGGCCTTCTGCCCACAGGATACCAGGCTAAAGGCAAAGACAGCCTTTATCTGGAGGCCTTAGATAAAGTCTCACAGTTATTTAAAAATTCCTTTGTCTTCTGCCTTTGAAAGTATAACATTGCGTAGCATAAAATGCAGGTTTAGGATCAGTAATGAGCAAGAAGAGGAGGAACGCTAAACAAAAATACACGTGCAGCTGAAGAAGAATGGAGAGGTTGATTAGTACAGGCAGAGATTTGAAGCTTGTCAATCAGTCAGCTTTTCACAACCAGGAAGGCTGCAGTCTTCTGCAAAAGCACTGCAAAAAGCCGATGAGCAGAGGAAGGACTTGACGCGGTTAGGAACCCTGAGGTGGGAGTCTGACCCTCACTATGGTCTGACATCCACTGACCTCTCCTTCCCCAGCAGCCCCGCAGTAAACACGTACCTAAAAATAGGGCTCAGAGATGGCTGCGTACGGCACTGGACGTGTGCTGTGGACACAGAAGTAGGATGTCCTAGGCAGGATATCCTGATAAAGCAGCCACTTCACTTTGGGATAAACCTTTATCCTCTGGAGAGGGATGGGGCGCCGTGCCAGCCTCCCTTCTGTGAATCTGTGAACTTTTTACAAATACACAAGCACTCTTCTTTCTTCCAGGGATCAGCAGCAGCTGCTGAAAAAGGTGTACAAGAAGAAAACCTGGAATGATAAACAGCTCTTGCATTTTCCAGATCACTTTGCTCTCAGCTGCAACAAGAAGCATGGGGCTTCGCAAGTAATTATTTACTAGCAGGCTACGTTTATGTGATGGATAAGCAAGTGGTAATGAAGAAGCCCATAGATACGTCTGTACAGGCTGGTATATAAACTGGTCTTGCCTTTGCCTTCGTGAGGATGTTGAGCAACAGATTTAAGTAACTGCATCTCCACCGACCGCAGGTCAAGGATCCTCTTCATTCTCTATACTCTGTCATGAAGTACCACTTCATGGCACGGGAGTGCACTCAGGTCCCCGTGGTCAGCATCACTGCCAGCACAGAGAAACCCTGGCAACTGCGCAGCCGGCACAGCCAGTGGGCTCAGCTGCTGCAGGGAAAGATGCACGCTTGATCCCAGACCCTGAGCTAGTGACTTATTCTACAATTAAAGGTTATAATAGCTTCCTTCTTTCATTTTTCTTCCACAGTTACGTTTCTGTTAATTTTGCAGGGTCATTGGACAAATTACAGAAGATAGATGAATAGGGCAAGAATGCTTCTGCTTATATGTTACCCAGAGTAAGAAAGGGAAAGATGCCAACAGCCATAGTATCTTTGCAAGCCCTGGGCCGTAAGATGTGACATTGCAGATCACATAAAACTGTTCAGCTGGAAATGAGGCAGCTCATAGTAAGTTACGCTACAATATATGCCTGCCAGTTTTCAGCAATTCAGAAAGAAGGTCATGCTTAGCAGGCAGTAAAAGATATAAAAAAGTTATGTATGTATGGGAAAGGAATTAAGGGAGGCAAAAAGAAAGAAGGTACATTTGGAATGATGCACATTAAGCTTTTTTTTTTTAAAAAAAACAACAGTATTTTGGGAAAATCTCCACTTTAAACCATCATATTATTTCAGAAATATAGTCTAAACCCTTAGCTTTAGTCTATAGCCTTGATAGTCTGAGGCTAACCAAACTTCCAAGAAAATGAAGGAAAATTACTACCTTCCAGTAACTTACACTGGCACAGTTTTCAGTTTTCCTTTAGCGAGCACTTATTGGAAGATACTTGCTTCTGTATTTTACAGTTTTTAGCAAGCAAACAGCAAGTGACTGTGGATAAAAGCAGAAGCAGCTCAGCCGAAGGACACCTTCACCTAACACAACTTCTGTGCAAAGAGGAAGAAAGAAATCCGTGTCCGAGGTCTCTATCAACTGGCAGTTGGATCAAACGACGTCATCATCTTCCCAGTTGTTTTAACGTCATTAGCTGTACACGTTTTGTGTGGTGAAGAGAAACAAAATACAGGATTTCCTGTTCTGCAGCCACTGTACTGGGCTGCAGATGCCAGGAGGATTCCAGCGCTCCGAAAACATGTGGAAGTTTAACGAGGAGTCACTGGGGCTGGGATTGCTGCGAAAATCGGTAGGAAATAAAAGCAGAAAGCTTGCTCCTCCTGCGCTCTAGTATGGATGTCACCCCTCCGAAGGATGGGAGTCACGGGAAGGTAAGCTTGATTTCTGCTGTCTGCTTTCTTCAGTAGATTAAAGTGATTGCAGTTTTGAGCAACGTTATCACTTTTTTTTTTCCTTCTTCTTCAAGAGATCTTGTCAGGCAGAAGCTGGTACAACATCCGCAGCAGCTTCTAACTGTGCCCACGTATTTCTGTCGCGTTCAGCTCCGAGGGGTGGGTGAGCAGAGCTCAGTGCATCCGAGCAGGCTGCTGTGTGCGGCCGTACGTGGGGAAAGCCTGTTTTACCCCAAATACTTCCACTTTTTTTGTTACTGACAGAAGCTGCCATAACTGACCAGCTCTGTTTATGCATTTCCTATTAGTGCCTAGATTAAACAAACAAAATTATTGCTTAAAACACAAGTGCCAGAAAGCCTCCACTACTTCAAATCTGGAGCTTATTTCAAGCCAAAAGTGGATTGTTTTATTCCC
>VZSZ01011454.1:48539-87698 GCA_013398815.1 Ibidorhyncha struthersii | reverse complement strand
AGTTTTCAGGGCTGAAAAAAGCTTCTTCAGATGGCACAAACCCAACAGTGTGTGTAGGAAAAACAGGAAACCCCAGCAAAACCTTGCTGATGCCATGGCTCGCAAGACCCAGCTCCAGGCAGCCGCCACAGACAGGACAAGTGACACCACCAGCACCTTACCTGGGAGGGTGGTTTTAACCTGTGAGTGTCTTTTGGGAAGAGTACAACCCTGAGCAGCTGCGGTGGACATTTAGGCAGCCCTCAATAACCACAGCTAGATATTTATAGGTCCTGCTGACCGACCGCAAAGCCCGCATTGCGGCTCCAGCGTTATTGGCAGCGCCAGCTCCAGGTTTCCCAGTAGCTCCAGTTACCGCTGGGACTTTGTCAGCTTGTTTTCAGATTGCACAGCTTTTCTGAAATTTCTGCAATGCAGCTTTCCCCTTCCAAAAAGGAAAACAGGAACAAGAAAGCAAACCGAACACTCTCACTAACCTGTCACTTGGAAACACAACAGCAACCCTCACTTGGGCTGCCCCCACCACCCTGCAGGCTCACCTGCGCTGTGGCAGGTTGCATTGGAAATACAGCAGAAAAATCCCTTTCTGGGTTAGATGCACTGGATAGCAAGGATTTTGCCGGGTTTTATGCAAACTAAACTGAGGAAATATCCTTTTCTAGTGCTTTCTGCCCTTCAGAGGCCACAAGATGCCTGTCAGCCCTCCCATTTTATCACAATCCACCAAGTTCCACTACCACAAACTCCCTGGCTGGGCGCCGGAACCCAAACCATGGGGATTTGGGGTCAAGGGGAGCTCTGCCACCTGCATGCTACATTGAGGGTGGGGACAGACAGACACAGATGCTGCAGGTCCCCGGTGCAGAGATGCAAGAGCTGAGGGGGTTGCGGGGGGCAGCTGGTCAGAGCAGGCTGGGGGATGTCTGGCTCCACAGCATCCCTAAGAAGACCTAGGTAAAAAGCTGCTGCGTTGAGGACTTGCTTTGCCGAGGACAAGGTGTGAGCTAACTTCTTACAAGGGAAAAGCTCAAGGTTGAAGAGAGGGGAGAGCGAGGGGCTGGGAGCTGATGTGCGGGGGAAGAGAGGGCAGGGTGATTTAAGGGCTTTTCAGGATTTCTTTCTCACAGCCATTACCCATGGGCCTTAAACCTTTTATTGCCATGGCAAAACCAGCCAGTAATAGCCCCAGTGCTGCACTTCAGCCTCATTAGTTTTCAGGTAAAAGAGATTTCCAGGTAATTACAGACCCTGGCCGTACTCTCACGAGCGAGGCCAGTGGCAATAGCACCGAGAGCACATCCCTTACCCAGGGCACTCTCGGTCCCACGTACCATCCTCAACCCTTCATACGGACAAATCCATGGCACAGTGCTCTGGGATCGGTGTGCCAGGCGGCCTCAGCCAGCCCAAGAGCTCAGACCGATAAGCCACTGGTGACAATTTTGGCTGCAATGGTTTGCTCCCCAGTGCTGCGTGCTGGCAGGAGGGCTCCAGAAACACCCTCACAGGAAGGGCGAGAGGCTGCAGCAGCAGGGAGAGCAGCAGAGCGGGCAGCTCGGCCAGATCTCCGCCAGCACCCTTTACATCCCCATATCCTGAGCTTTTCACATCCAATTATTCTATATGGCTTAATCCTTCACACTGGCTTTGACTAGAACTGCTTAGTTGCTTTTATATGTGTGTCCATCCATATACACATGCACCCCTGCACACACACTGTACTTATATATACCGAAAATTATGCAGTACTTAGGAGTATCCAAGAAGCCATGTCTTGCGCACAACACTTTCTAGGGCCCCACAAGAAAGAGGGAAGATTGCTTTCCTCTTTGCTAAAAATACCATTTTCTTCCCTCCATGACCGCATGCTTCCAGTCCAGCCCCAGCAAAGTGACTTGGTCTCTGGAAAACCACTCATCCTCAGCTCTCGGCAGAGCTCGCACCACCTACCCGGTAGTGAGACTTAGACTCTGATGGTTTTTGGCACAGTGTGAGTAGCCACCACTGCTGGCAACGAGCTGCTTCTCCATCCACCCACCTCACGCCAAAGAGAGGGGGGAAAGGGCTGCACCTGGCAGAGGAACAAACACACCAACCACCTCAATTCTGAGTGCAACCTAAACGCACAGAAAGCAAATTTTGCTGTTGTAAACCAAGCCGAGCCAGGGAGCGATTTTCCAGACAGTCATGATTTCATCAGACCCGAGTCCAATTTTTTGATTCAGGGCCTCAGCACAGCACCCTGCAAAGCCCAAGTCTCTGGTGTTCAATGTGACAGCACCATTTTAGAGACCCAGGGACATCCATCAGTCCCTCCTGTGCTGCAGGGTCCTGTTCACCACACAAGGGAAAGGTGTTTGGGAGCTCTGTGTCAATGCCACGGCCGCATTCAGCACTGTAAGGGTTAGCTCTCCTCTGAGAAACAGTCAAAGCCTCAACCTTGCAGCAGTCAGCAAGTCCTTTCCAGCAGGAATCGCCACACCGATCGCTTGGTCTTGCTGCTCTTAATGGGGGATTTTTTTGTTCTCCAAAGAAAATTTCCTGGCCATAGGCGGGTAGGGCAGGCACCGAGGCTAGGGGAGGAAAATCCAGAACTTTTTAGCCCCCGCCCAGTGACAGCAGCACGGCTGCATCCCTGGCTCCGTGCAGCCCCACCAATGCTGGGAGCTGCGGGCGAGAGCCCAGCACACCCACGGCAGCGGGGTCAGGGTCCTGTGCCTGCTCCCCCTTTGCAAACATACTCCTGCCCGGTGCGTGCCCTTCCCTGGGGTCCTCCTGGGTCATCGCCAAGCAAAGCATCACCAGCCATGTGGAGAGAAGACAGACATGCGACCTATTCTCCTGAATTACTTCTATCAAAGATTGTCAGTGCAGACCAGAAATACCTTAGCTGTTTCTGTCTGAGTACCTCCTACAAGGCCATAAAGCACAAGCTTAAATGAACTGAAAATGTACATTTTTATTTAAAAAAAAATTGGAAGTCTAAGACAAAAATATAACAAGATTTTATCTTATACTGTAAAATAATTGCTTTGTGATTTGGTTCCCAACTCCAGTTTCTGCTGATTTTTGGTGGCTTCAATTATGGCAGGTTTGGGGAGGGTCCAGCCAGTGCTGCCACTGTGTACCCTGTACCGGGGGGACAGCACGACTCGGAGACTGGCGTTCCGCTGCTGGTAAAGGCGAGCTGGGGAGGACATCCTCAGGTTCCCACCCACGCACCCTGAGACAGCGCTGAGCCGGCACCACTGCACGCAACGCCTCCTGGAGTGACGGGAAACGGGATGGATGCTGGTGGCAACGTGCGCCGGCTGCACACAGAGTGCAGCACCAGCAAAACAGGATATGGTTATGTTCTGAAAAGTGTTTTTGAAGAAAAGAAAAAAAAAAAAAGTCTATCCGTACAGTAAATACACTCGCTGCCCGAAGTGCAGGCCATGCTTTCTTATAAATAGGCTGGCTTCTGCAGAAATGAAAGTGCAAAATAGAGCATCCATCACACGTTTGATTAGGAAAAGAAAGTAGAGAGCATCTTCAGAGCCCAGGTGCTGTTCAGCCATGGTGGGGTTGGTACTGCCTTTATTCTGGGAACTGGCCTCAACTCTGCCGTCTATTGAAGCGGTGTCCAAACCATCCCCTGGTCCCCTTTGCAGAGGCAGGGGGGTGCCGGGGTCACACAAGGGAAGGCTGGCAGAGCCTGGGGACTGCCAGGTTTCACATGACATGATTTGGGAGCGCGTGGGGAGGAAATAAAAGTTTTTTCTTTAAATCACTATGGTGAAAACACTTTGCAGAGCGTTGGAGTGCATGGCAGAGGCAGCTGCCGGGAGGTGCTGGCAAGCATGGGGGAAACTTTGCATCCCAGATCCCACTGCAATTATGGAAACACTCCAGGACTAATGTGAACCGAGCCAGCATCCTCCACCGAGGTCTCAACACATCCCCCAGGAGGCTCTACAGCAGCAATGAGCCCCGTTTAAGCAATAAACCCCAAACCTCCCCTACTTCTAGTCCAAAAGCAGCAGCAGATTAATCCATCCCTGCACCCAAGGGGACAACTCTGCAGCAAAGATCCCACAGTGCTGAAAGCTCTACCTCCCACACAAGATTAATTAAGGCACATTAAGTAATCAGCAGGCTTCAAAAAATGGCTAGAAGCTTTAACTAGTAGAATTATTAACAGCTGAAAGAGGCGAGCGCCTGCATGTTTCAGGAGGTGCAAGCTGCAAAGCCCCAGCGAGGAGCTGTGCCACCGCAGGGATGACAAACTGGGCACACTGTGAGGCTATAAAAGCCCATGATGTGCCCAAGAGATTAATTTCCTATAAACCATGATAAAAAGAAGTATACAGAGCTACAAACCCCTGCCATAAGCTGGAATTGTTATACGAGTCAAACAATAAAGCTTCAAAGGAGTGGGTGTCACCAAGACCCTGGTACCTGCTGCGAGCACGTGATGGTGTGGTGGGGACACCGCAGCGGACCGCACTGCCTGGCCCCTGGGCGCTTGTATGACCCTTCTGCAGAGCTGCAACCCTCTCCACAAGTCACGCTGCAAAATAAATCCTGTTCTCCTGAGCAGACATGCAAGAAACATGCATAAATGCAAATTCAAAACTTGGAAATAATTTTAGGTTGAATCGCTATAGAAGCGGTTAGGAAAAGCATAACCAATTGAATTAAGAATCCTCAATCCCTCTCAATCTTAAATTTTTTTCAATACTTCTTGAGCTAGAGTCCCCCAGATGGATAGCTACAGAAGTGCTACTTCTTAAAAACCACCGAGTGTACACATGCAAGTGAGCAGCCTGTGCCGCGGCCAGCGCCACCCTCTGCCGTCAGCCATCGCCTGCCCGGCACCCGGCGGGTGCAGAGCTGGGGGACGCGGGTGGCTCGGGAACATGGTGGTGGGTGACACCGCTTCGTGGCACAAACATCCATGTGGAAGGGAGGTACCCTTGGCTCTAGCCCTGGATTGCTCTGTGCAAGGTGCAGAAATCCACCGAATAAGAAAATAATGGCCATGGAATACTTCCTGCTTTTGGGGAAGCCCAAACCAGACCACAGTCAGCTTCAGTGGGACTTTCTGAAGCCCCCCACCCCCCAAAAAATGCACTGGGTGCAGGGACCTGCAGCACAGGAGTAAAGACATCCAGATGAGAGTGAAGGAACCTTTCCCAGAAAGCTGGGGAAGGGAGAGGAAAAGAACTGATGAAGTATCTGGCTTCGTCAGCCTCATTAGCTCAGTGTCCTTCGGAGAAGGGGGGGTCCATGAGCAGGCGCTTGCCCATGGGAGCCAACCGGGGCGTTGAGCCCCCCCAGTCCCCCACCACCAGCAGCGGGGAGGCAACAGCGGCCTCGCAACAAACAGCCACTGCCGTGTCACGGCAGCAGTTTCCAAAACACCGCGAAACCAATACGCCTTTATATATATATATATATATATAACACCACAAAAAAAGAAAGGAGAAGGGTGATGTCCGGCTCGGACGCAGGGGCAGGAGGAGCGCCAGAGCGCACTGCCGGCCGGGGAGGGCCCCGCTCCCCTCCCGCGTGGGCGCAGGCTGCTGCTCCCGGCAGTTGCACTTTTGCTTTGCACGTCAAGAGAGGTGGAGACCTGCTGCTGGCACCCACGGATCGGGGCCCGCAGGGTCACATCGGAGCAGCCCATCAAGACAGCGAAGGTAGGACGGATATTCTTTTATCCCCAGTTATCGTTGGTTCAAGCTAATGGGTTTAAGTTGCACTTTTTTAATTATTGCAACATAGACTTGGCGGCTCTTCTTACTTGCACTAGAATAGCTGAGGGGTTGGGGACACTCCATCAAGAGGCAGGAGCAGCATTAACCACCAGCCCCTGTGAATCTCCAGAAGTATATGAGTAGAAGCGAGGAGATGCAGGCTAAGCCCGGGTATGGGTGAGGAGCTAATATCTCTATTTATCAGAAAAGCAAGCGCCTGTAGGTGCTCGTGAGATGCTCTGTGTATCCAAGGGAGAGGAGGGGTATGGCTTAAGCCAAAATAGCCAGCCATGAAGTTTCAAACCATATTTTCTATTCCTGCTACATGAGTATCAAGAAGCTGCATTTAAGAATAACACCAATTGCAGCAGTTCTAAACCTCTGCAAAACCCACAGCTGCTTTTGAAGGGACTTGTCTATAAGTGGACTTTTTGAGGCTGTACAGCCCCATCTCCACAAGCACGGGGATAACTGATCTGATTTACTGATTACTCGGGGTCTCACTTGGGTGCGTCTCACTGTATTTGGTCCATGGATTTTCTTAAATGGTCAGTTCCTTGCAAGAGGCAGTACGCTGACTTTCCACTGGCAATTTTTCACTTAATTGCAAGAACCCGGGGAGAGAGGAGGCAGGGTTACCTGTGCCACCACCGCTGCTCACAGCCCAGTGAGCGCAGGCACATGGCCGTGTGTCCCTGCGGGTGTGCGCTGACGGTTTGAGTAGAAAACTCACAGCTTTGGTACTCATTACTGTGCACATCTACCAGAGCCACCAGGGTGTGCCAGGAAGGGAGGCGAGGGCTGGGGGATTAGGCTAATACACAACACTGCTGCTCTGGGTTTATTTTCCCTTTATAACCAGGGTAAATATTAACAAGGGGGTCAAGAGCTTTCGCAAAGGATTAAAAGGCAAAAGCAGCATATTTCACACGGCATTAAACTGGAGCATTTATTTTTCCCTACATATTCTTGGAATTTACCCGGCCAAAATCCCCCTGGTATCCCCGGCTGCCTGCCCGCCTGCCTGACTCACCACCCACCAGCGCACAGCCCAGCTCCTCTTCTAGAACCATAGAATGGTTTGTGTTGGAAGGGACCTTAAAGATTACCTAGTTTCACCCCCCCTGCCCTGGGGGGGGACACCTCTCACCAGCCCAGGTTGCTCCCAGCCCCATCCAGCCTGGCCTTGAACACCTCCAGGGATGGGGCAGCCACAGCTTCTCTGGGCAATCTGGGACAGTGTCTCTCACCACCCCCACAGTAAAGAATCTCTTCCTAATATCTAATCTAAATCTCCCCCCTTTCAGTTTAAAACCGTTACCTCTCATCCTGTCACTACACCCCCTGATAAGGAGTCCCTCCCCCGCTTTCCTGTAGCCCCTTTAGGTACTGGAAGGGGCTATAAGCTCTCCCTGGAGCCTTCTCCAGGCTGAAGAACCCCAACTCTCTCAGCCTGTTCTCCTGGGAGAGGTGCTCCAGCCCTCTGATCACCTCTGTGGCCCTCCTTTGGACCTGATCCAACAGGTCCATGTCCTTCTTGTGCCGAGGACTCCAAAGCTGGATGTGGTACTCTTCCCAGCGAGCCTCCACCAGGCTCCACCCCTTCCCAAAACTTCAATGCCAGACTGGCAGTCTCCCTCAAGCAGATGCTGCAGCTCTGCTGCTCTTCCCTGCAGGGACATGGGAGGAAAGGTAGGGACCACAGGCAAGGCAGAGGGTAGGCACGCCATGGAAACACTCAGTCACGAGCAAATGAGACATTAATGAAAAAACAAATAGAAAGAAGCCTTTTCATTCTGCTGTGCCAACGCCCCACAGCCCTAACTTGTAAAATTGTGGCTGTTTCACTGCTTTTTTTTTCCCCTGGAACAAACATTGACCACCTTTAGTGACTCAAGTTTCAGGTAACCACAGAAATGGGGTGGGATGAACAGGCACTGCTCAGGTGCTCTGCAACAGAGTCAAAGCGCGAAAGCTGCTCTCACCCATATTGCTTTGCAAACACAGTGTTCGCAGGTATATTCCAGCAACCCCAAGTACATCAGGTGTGTGGTGCCGAACAGATGTTGACATAGGACAGCTGTGTCAGTGGGGGGATGCTCTGGAGGCTGCTGGTACCCAGGCTGGGCAGTGGTGCTGCTGGGACCCCAGAGGTGCCCGGGCAGGGGTAAGGCGGGCAGGGAACGCAGGGGGTCGGGGTTCACGCTGCGTCAGGACAAGCACAGCAAAACACAGGAGGCCCCCGAGGATGCCTGACAAAAGCACTGTGGTCTCTGTGGGCAGATGCTACCAAAGAGAACTAAACAGAGAGAAATCGCCACAGTTAGCACAGCAAGAAGCAACATTGCTCCTGTGGAAGAAGATATAAAATCCACTATCTACCAGAAAACTGCTTCAAGGGAGAATAGTCTTTATCCTCCTCTGACATTTTTAAAAGGAACTAAGAAGCAATCCTATATTTCCATCAGTTTATTATTCTATCATTTCTATTTTCAGTTAATACTTTTTAATTATTAGTACTAGTAGTTATCTCTGCCAAAATAGGACTGCAGCACTTCAGGTGACATAGAAAACAAGTGGTTACCAGGAAAAGCCTGGCACAGGACGCTGCTGCCCTGCTCTGGTCCCTGAGCCAGCCCCCGTGTCCCCACATCCCCGGCCAACCACACAGGGAGGGACAGAGCCACCACTGCACCACCCCTATTTGTGCAACTTCAGCGGGAAATAAAATTCCTGTTTGAAATTACCCTTGTGCACACTCTCCTTTTATCTTAGGCGGTGGAGGAGAAGGTAGAAAAATAGAAGAGACCTCCCAGCCGGCAGCACACCCAATCCTCCCCCCAAGAGGGTAAGTCAGCAGATGACAGCAGGGTGCCAGGGGCAGCACCAGCTGCTGCTCTGCCCACACCACCTCTGCCACAGGCCTTAGGTGTTTTTAGAGCATAAATACCAGCCCCACACCAAACACAGAGTGCCTACGGACCCCCCGCTCACCTGGGCCAGAAGCTATCCTTGCAAGAATGGTGCTCAGTGGCAAGATCCATCCAGGCTGATCTCTTACCCTGGTCCTGGGAGGGAGCAGGGGGTCTTTAGCAGCATCCCAGATTCCCTAAGGACTTGAGCTCCCAGAGGGGACCAGGCATGATGCTGGAGCACCTACAAACAGTGCCCAGCCATGGGGTGCCTTCCCCCAAGCTGGTTTAAGAGCTTCTCCTCTACCAAGCTGGGTTTTAGGAGCAGCTGTGGCTTTGCTCCCTGAGGTAAAACTCACAGGATTTGCTAATGAGCATACTGGGTTGATCTGGGCAGTTATAACCATCCTCAGGTGAGGAGCCTGGTTACTCACGGAGGGTGTGATGGGCTCTGATGTGGGCATACGGCAGAGCCCCCCTGCATCCTGGGCCCATGGGTGCTGTGGCTGTAAGTGGCTGCCGCCCCATCCCCAGCTCCTGGGCTTTTTCATATGGAGCATGTGGGTATATGGCTGCCCGTCAGCATATAGAAAATACTTTACACGCTAAGTGCCCAGCTTTAACAAGTGTTAACGAGCCCTGGTTGTAAAAGCTGGCAACAAAACTTACCTGGTGTTTCTGACCCATTACAAATGAGAAGTCTTCATCCAGTGCCCTGACGTGGCCAACTGTGGGGTCTCCTTGGCAAAATACAGGGTGGGAAAAACCATTTGGGGGAAGAAGGAAGCCGTGCCTGGGGACAGTCTCGCACCTACCGTTGCAGCCAGCCCTCTCCTTCCACCCGCCCCCTCCCCGTGCCAAGGGGAAGCGAGCGCAGAGCATGCGAAACAAAATTTCCTCTTTCTGGAGCTTTTTTTAGCATCCTGCTGGTTTTTACCTAGCATACTTGGCTGAACTTTGCAATGTTACTGCTTGGGATTTCCAAAGCGCAGTTTCTCACATTGCTGTGTTTTTACCCCTGCTCCGAGGGTGGCCGTTCCTGCAGGGGAGTTTCTGGGTGCCCTGGGTGAGCACCCTCGCTGCTCCCCGGCTTTTGCTGGGCTGCCTGGCACCCCTCGTGCTGCGGGTTTGCAGCACCAGGGAGAGGCATAAGGTGCCGCAGGCGCATCCCTGCCCCGGGGCCGGGCTGGAGGGAGCAGGGGATGGTGCTGCAGGAAAGGTGCTGTGCAGAGGGGACGGGGAAACGCGGGCGCTGGGAGGGCAGCAGGGAAAATGCTACCGTGCACGTGTGCGTGCACTGGGCTGAGAACAGACAGATGGGCTGGGACTGCACCTTGTCCTTCCCTTGGCGTGTCTCATGGCCCCGTGATGGAGGTAGAGTGGATTTACCCACCTGGGAATGCAGCCAGAGGAAAAGGAGCCTGATTCGACCTCCCTGATTGAGTGACAGGAGCCCCTGGGCAAGAGATGAGAGGACAAACAAGCTTGTTTAAAAAAAAAAAAAACTTTTAAAAATCACTGGAAGGGAGAGCTGGGTGATGCAGGTTTAGGGCTTGGTCTTGCAAACGCTCCATAGATGCTCCCCAGCCAGCCGTAGCCCTGCCCGAGCAGTGTCCGCAGGAGCGGTGCCGGCTGGGCACACATACCTCCGCAGGAGTGGGACACCTGTATGGGCAGCGAGCGATGGCACCACAAAGTCACCCGAGCTCCTCACTGCTGGTGCTTCAGAGCAAAGTTCAGGCAAGAAGTTGAGACATTCTGGGTGAAAAAAAATGAAAATCAACCCAAGGCAAAGCTGTGCAGCTCCTCAGGAGCCACCCTCGCTCTGCCGGGCCTGCTGCCCACATCCTAGGGGACAGTGCTGGTATCTGGAAAGCCAAGAGGAATGGAGGAGCTCTCTGGGAGCGAGCAGATGCAGCCGGCCACTGGTGCCCTGGTCCTGCTGCCTGGGCACTGTCCAGGGACCCACAATGCCGTTGTTTTACTTGGACACCCTGGCAGGACCAGGACCTGGATGGGAAGCCCGGACATGTCAAACTGAGGAGTTTGCTGTAAGAGTAAAGCTGGGCACATCTTCACAGGGCCTCAGCATCGCCATGGAAAACCTACATGAAAGAGAGCATCCCTCCCATCTTCTATAAGTACCAGTCCCCGCTAAGCAGATTTGGATGCTTTCCCAACACAGCCCACTCTGCCTGTACCTATACTCAGCATTTTTTCAAGCCCAGCAAGGCAATTTCCGATCACCTGGCCAACTGGTTTGGCTCAATCCCAGTACAGAGGAGAAGGGAGGAACCCACCCAAAGCGGGTGCCGCTGGCAGGAATCCCCAGAGGGGTTAACCAGCTGCTGCAGATGAGCGCTGAAGCCCCAGAGAACCCCAGGGCATGACTGGTGCTGTCAAAAACCAGCCACATCCACAAGCCTCTCTCAGTTACTTGTGCCAGTCAAGCTCCAGCAAATGGAAACCAAAGCCCTCGGCCCAAGGTACCCACCAGTGACAGAAAAAACCTAACGAGTAGGTGAGCACCAATTAGTATTCCTGCATGACGAAGAGATTACTCACATTTCTAGAATCAGTCGTGCAGGTTTGTGCATTGGACGTTGGGTGGAGAATTAATAAAAGAATTGGAAAGTCTTTGAACAGAAGGCTAATTAACTCTACAGCTTATTAATTGTAGCTTCTGAAGTTTAACAGGATTATTTCACAAGCCATTTTGCTCAACTGGTTATATTAGATGCTGGTTCCCTGCAAGAAAGGAGGACATCTCAGTCTCATTGGACTCGTTACCCAATGGTATGCAAGAGCAACTACACGAATAGACACAGAAAAGCTCCCCTCCCCCACACCCCCCCAACTGTTTCCTTTTGTAGATTTTCAGTTTCCACCCAAAGAAACTTCAAAGTTTTGGTGCAATCACACTGGCAAGTGCTGAACATTGGCTTCATTAAGAAATGTTCGCTTTTTAATGCCTATACCTCAAAGCACAGGAAAAAACATCAGGGCTTGCAGCAGGATAAAATTTTGCCTTTATAAATGTGCCTTTGGCATCTTGGTTGGTACCTACAAACTTTTGCCACTTGGACCTGTAGGTTAATTCTTCATGAAGCAAAAGCCAAACCTGAGAGTTTTTGGGGAGAGATCTGAATTTCCTCCATATTTATCAGATCTGGGGTTGTTTTTCTTCTTTTTTTTTTTTTTTTTCTGACAGATTCAGATAATATTAGCTGCTTACCATGCAAACAACTTTAAAATAAAGTCCACCTACAGTCATCTTAGTGACGGTATCTGGCATTTCCAACAGCCACAGCAGTCACACGCGCAATGTGGGTAAGAGAAAGGCTTAGGAAAAGCAGTTGTGAGAAAGCAAAATTTAATATAATGCCAGCAAAAAATGTTTAATAAGTGGGCAATTTGTCCCTGCTTGCATACAAATATGTTTTATATTCTATTTACGAAAGATAAATGAAAAAGTTGACCCTGTTTTGGTGAAAGCCACTGACTTGGGACTTCCACTTTGGGCCGCAGTGGCTGCACTGGCGGAAAATGTTCATTTCTCAGGCGCGTGTGTCAGGCTCATTTACATAAGGAGCAGATTTTGTTCTGTCATTTTCTCGGCTGTCTATAGCTGTGGTGCGGGTGGGAAGTTTCTCAAGGGTTTTCCTGGGAAGACCAGGGGAGCGTTAAACTCGTGAGCGCCGTGCAAGGCGAGAGCATCCCTCTGCCCACAGCAGGGCAGCAAGGAGGGATGCAGGGACGGCGCCTGCCGGAGCACCTCTGCGCTGGCTGTGTGTTCAGGCATGGGGAGACCAATGCAGCCAGAGGCAAAGGGAGCTTCGGATGGAAAACCTGGAGCTGGAAAAGATGCAGCTGCAGAAACCTGGCAGTACATTAAATACACCCTGCTGTTGGGGGTGATTTCTGCTTGGTACCGCATGGCAGACTGGTTTGTAGCAGCAGCTAAACACATCTTCTATTTATTCCTCAGTGGTTTTGCACCTCCCTTCACCGGGCGAGGTACGGTGCTTGTTAGGCAGGAGGAGAGCTGACCACCACAGGTGCCACTAGCAATAGGTTTCTGCTAGAGAGATGCTCCTAGCGCTTTTGCAAGCTTTCCTGTACCTTTTGCTTTTTAAGACCTGTGTCCCTCCAGTGTTACAACTGCACCTCTCTGTCTTTCAGCCATGTCAGTTGTCAAACTCCGGTGTTGAGAGAAGTCACTAAAATGCCACCCGAAAGGTGACAGAGGTGCAGCTCCGGCAATGAACTGTCAACTGCTTTGGCACACAACAATGCATTTCTAGGCGCGGATGCCCTCCCTGTCAATCCTACAAGCCACTAGAGTAAGGTCTGGTAACTTCTGACAAAGGGCACGAGCAAAGCACGTAAGCAGGACTTCAGTTAACTCACACACGCCATAACGAAGCTCCTCCCCAGAGTGGACACGATGATCTGGTAACCAAAGCCTCACACACGGATGCCAGGGCTGAACCTTTTTATTTAAGCACCAACAACCCGAGGACAACCTGGCTGCAGGACACGAGTGAGGAACATGGTATCATGCTGGGGCTGAGCACAGATCTGGAGCACAACCATGACGAACAGTTCAACCTGCACTGAAACAGACCTCAGGCCCTACTATGCGATTACGTACACTTTCATCCTGATCCCTGGACTAATAGGAAACACATTAGCTTTGTGGGTCTTTTACGGGTACATGAAAGAGACTAAAAGGGCCGTGATATTTATGATCAATTTAGCCATTGCTGACTTATCGCAGGTTTTATCCTTGCCCCTGAGGATTTTCTACTACTTGACCAGGACATGGCAATTTGGAAGTGGTCTCTGCATGCTTTGCTTCTACCTGAAGTATGTCAATATGTACGCAAGCATCTACTTCTTGGTTTGCATCAGCGTAAGACGATATTTATTTCTTATGCACCCATTCAAATTCAGCGACTGCAAACGCATCTGTGATGTGTATATCAGCATTGTTGGGTGGGTTGTGGTCTGCATCGGCTGTTTGCCTTTCCTGCTTCTCAGACTTCAAAACAGTGACAATAACACCACATGTTTTGTGGATCTCCCTGTAAAGGATGTTGGCCTTCCCACCTCCATTGCAATGGTGACGATAGGTGAATTGGTGGGGTTCATAACACCCCTACTTATCATCTTGTACTGCTCGTGGAAGACTATCTTATCACTAAAAGAAAAAAATTCCGCTTCACATGACCTTGGAGAGAAAAAAAAGGCTTTAAAGATGATTCTCACCTGTGCTTTGGTATTTCTGATTTGCTTTGCACCTTATCATATCAGCTTTCCACTAGATTTCTTTGTCAAAACCAACAAGATTAAAAATGTGTGTGTCCAGAAGGTGATCTCGGCGTTTCACGTTGTAGCTTTGTGCCTCGCCAGCTTGAACTCCTGCGTGGACCCAGTCATCTACTACTTTACTACAGAGGAGTTCAGAAGACGCCTTTCCAGGCAGGATTTGCAAGACAGCACTCAGCTCGACAGCCTCAGTTACGTGAGGAAGCACTCCAAAGGCGTGCTCACGGAGGACACCGTGGACTGCTAGCGCTGACCTTCCCTAAACGGTTGCCAGCATTTCAAACGTTCACTATATTTTGGGGTTTGGTGCAATTTTTTTCCCCCAGGACACTGAGAGTGATGACTGAGACAAGCTTCTTCTGATTTCAGTGAGGGTTGGAGAAAAACAAACAAAAACCCCAACCTGACTGAAAATATGTTGATTTAATACTTTGGTTGCAAATTTTCTCTGAGTATAAATAACACCATGTAATTCCCACAGGCCCTGTTTCTAAGCTGGGCAGCCAGGAGCAGGTAGCTTTGGCAGTAGGAGGAGGATGCAGACCCCTGGCAAGAGGCGATGCTGTGCCCCGTTGTCACATGTGGAGCCATTACACTGCCTTGTCCTGGTCACGCACCCTGACTTCAGCAAGAGGCAGTAAAGATTTTGGAGTTTTGCTATACAGATCCTAAAAATTTGTAGGTGACACAGACTTATATTTTCCTGAAGCAGAAAACAATCCAGCAGTGACTCATTTCTATGGAGAGTGCCCACAGCCTGCCTCAAGCCACATTGGCCAAGGAGCATAAGGTGGCCCAAAGGACTTGCTATTTAAATAATTAACCAAACCTCCATTTTGGGGTGGAGCAAATGACATACTCCCAAATCACAAAGTCACTGAAGCATCCAGACACTATCTTTCTGCCGTCAGTTCCCATTTCTGGCTCGAAAGGCACATGGTTTGAAGCCTTGGATAAGCTTTAACCACAGGGCTGTGCTTTGAGGGTATTTATTCAGGCTAGACGTCCATTTCAGGTCCTCTTTTCACCAAAGATGGCACAAATTATTTCTGTTTCACTTATAACTGACCCTGCGCCATCACATCTACTCTTCATTAACAGCAGCGTGATTAAAACACAGTCAGAAAGGTTTGGTTCCTCTGAAGTTTACTGTAATGGGAACTGAACTCACTATATGCAGAGTCAAAGGTGCCACACAACAGGCTATGACAGATTTTTTTAAAGGGCTCAAACGTGGCTGTATTTTTAATAATTTCTTTAAAATCAAACAACAGAAGCTTTGAGCTTGACTGGTATTTCATTTGCACCTTCTTGTAAAAGTTATTTTTATGTGAACATTTGAAATGTTACATTTTGAAATGTAAACATACTGTGAAGGTATTAGGTTTTATTTAATGCAAATGTTGTTTTATAGATTTAATTTATAAAAAAAAAATATATATTTTGTAGAAAAATTATGTGAATCCCTGAGAGTGCTGGAACACAGAAAGACCTTTTTTCTTTTTAAAAACCTTTCTATATAATAAAACAAAACTCCACCACCTCATCCCTACAGGAGTCCAAGCCAGTGTGTCTGTACGTGAGTGCCAGCTAAGTGAGCACTGCTAATTCATGGAAATCATGAAGCACACTGTAATTTGCTCACGGCAAGGAAAAAATATTTAATTTTTACTTCCTGTTGTATATGATAAAAAAAAAAAAATCCTTTTAAAAAGACAATCTTGGCCCACTCTCCCCTCCGTCACTGCCTGCATCGCCAATACACGCTTACATGGGCCAGCACGTGGCAGCACTTGGATTGCCGCTGCCTCTCGAGCACCTGCAGAACATTTTAGATGCCTTTTCAAAGTTATTTTAACCTCTTTCTTGCACTGGGGAGAAAAGCAAAACACTGGCTTGCAAAGGGACAAAACACACTGCTGCAAACTGCAGCAGCTCCTCTGCCCCCTCCCCCCCCGCCCAAGGTTTACCAAAAGGACATGAACTCCTATAGCTACAGGCCAGCACCCGCACAAGCCCATCACCGTCCTTTCAGGTCGCTGTTCCCCATCCCCGGCTGTGTGGGAGGGGAGGAGGATGGTGGCCCCGTACAACCCCCGAGAGCTACTTTTAGCTTCCAAGGGGAAAAGATGTTACACAAAGTGGTGTCAGAAGTTCAGAGATTGTTCAATGATAAAAACCTCAATAAGCTTAAGTTTCCCCCTAGAAAATACCGTAGGTGCAACACGAGCCGTTTCCCCTGCTGCCATAGCAATGCGGTTTATTCACATTAGTATTAACGGTCTCTTTTTACAGGAAGCGGGGTGCGATAGTCACGGTAGCTCACATGAGCCAAGTTCATGAGAGATCTGCCTCCCTCCCCCTGCCGCAGCAGCTCTGCTCCAGGTGGGATTTGCTTGGGCCATGCTCTCCATCGTAGAGGTCTCACAAGCCCTTGGCTGATGTTGCCACAGACGTCTGGAGAATCAAGATATTGCTTAGATTAACAGAAGGTGTATTTTCACACCCTGTTGATGGCAGCAGCCCATGTTCTTGAGCCCTGCGGCAATCGCACACCAGCGGAGAGATGCTCTGCTGCATTTCTGCCACCCAAGAAAGCCTCAAGTGGGGATGACACACAGAAGGTTGGGAGAAGACAAGTAATGCCCTGTAGCAGGTAGGAGCGATTACCGTTTGATCCCTTTTCTGCCCAGCTTCAAGCTCTGCACTAGGCAAAATCTGATCTTCACCTGGATGTTGCTCAGCTCTGGCTGCAGTTCTCCACCAGCCTGTTCAAAGCCTGCAGAAGCTCATGTTCCCATGGAAATCTTTTCTCCAGAAAGCCTTTTGAGTAAGAATCTGGTCTGCAGGACTGGACTGGGAATCTGAATGAGAATGTAACAAAGAAAAAAAAAAAAAAAAAAAAAACAAAACAAAACACCCCCTTTATTCTGCATGAAGTATTTCCTCTGGTTGCTCAAGAAGCACTTCTTCCCTGAGAGGGTTGTTATTGCCGAGAAGCAAAGCACTGAGATCTCAGCCAACAACCCCGCCAGGCAGACTTTGTGCTGAAGTCACAAATGGCTTTTTGACACAAACAGAGTTAGGTTTAACTTGTGCTAGGCCAAAAGAAAAGGTACTGTGGCAGCAGTGCAGACTCAGGGAAGGTCTCGGGGGATGCTTGGGGACCTTAAACTGTTCAGAAGCAACATCGAGCTTTTTTAGGAAACCTTATTTATGCATGAAGCAAGGCGAATGAGGATGACACAGTTCTGGGTAGAAGCAGAGCTCTCGGCGTGTTTCCAAAGGCCGCACATCTCAGCCCCGTTTCCCTTGACTCTCACACAGCCCTGCGCCTCCAAACCCACGCGCTGCAGAAAGTGCAGGTGCAGCCTGCAGCAGCTGCAGGCGATTTCATCACACCTCAGGCGCTGCTTCTCATAGCTTCCTTTGTGTCATTGTCATCATGAGAAGAGACATGACGGGGTTTTTTGTTTTGGTTTGGTTTTTGCACATTGAGACTTAAAATTGTACTTGCAGGCGATGGCTCCTGTGGAAGTGGGAGCACACGACTGCCCCTCTTCCTGTTCTCCTCTTTACACCTTCGCAAGATAGTTGCGTTGAGCCAGATGAGAGACCATCGAAGCGGCTCACTCGCTGCTGATGGTGGGCTTGGGGAGAGCGCTGCAACACTGGGCTGTGGGCAGCATTCTTGCCCAGGCACAGCCGTCCTCAACCCCTGGCATGGGGCTTCCTGCAGCTGTGCTGAAAGCATTGTTCTCCAGAGCCATGAAAAGCTCTTTTCCAACCTGCTTGACCAACATACACCCAAACCCACCGATCCCTTAAGTCTGGTGACAATGAATTCCCTCTTTTAGTTATACATACATTGCTCAAAAACATATTGCTGTTGCTTTGAGCTGGCCACCTGACATCTTTTGGTGTTCCTTCCTCTTGCACCATGAGCGACCAGTTCCCTTTTCATGTCCTCTGCACAACTCATGCCTCGGCGGAGGCGAGGTCTCACCCACGCTCAGGACCCCCAGCCACCTCCTGTGTGGGAGCAGGCCCACATGCTGATGGGCATGGCATGGGTCCTCCAACATTTCCAATGTTCTCTTCATGTCCTCTGACATCACCAGCCATTGCCCATGAATTATCCACATAACTCAAAGGATCTCCTTTCTTCATGAAAAGAGCTGATTTACAGCTCCTCTTACCTAAGCACAGTTTTTGTTCCCCCATACCCATCTTTGCTTTCATCAGCACTAGATTTAATTTGCTCTTTTGTCACCTGGGTGCTCAATGTCCTGAGAAGACTCCCCATTTCTCTGTAGCTGGTGTTAGATATTCCTGCTCTGGTTAAGGCTGCACCAACAGCAACCTTTGACACTTTTTACTTCAGTGTTTACTTCCTCTTTCACTTTGCTGTTAGAGGCTAAAAAAAAAAAAATAAAAAAATCATAGAATCATAGAATGGTTTAGGTTGGAAGGGACCTTGAAGATCATTGAGTCCCACCCCCCCCTGCCCTGGGCAGGGACACCTCCCACCAGACCAGGCTGCTCAAAGCCCCATCCAGCCTGGCCTTGAACACCTCCAGGTGTTTAATACCATCCCCAGCATCACAAAAACAGCTTATTGGCCATAAAGGCACACACAGCATCAAATACAGCACTGCTGGACACCACTCCTCAGACATCAATAACTAAAAAAAAAAAAAAACAACACCAAAAAAAACCCAAACCACAGTGAGTGACCCAGATACAAGTCAACCCCATCCAGTACAAAGACCAAAAAAAAGAGATAATATCTTGTCAGAGAGTTTGATAAATACCCTGACAAAACCAGAGCAGATAATCTGGACCTGTTTGGACAGTGCCCCGTTCACGCTGCCAGTTAGGTCAGGGCAGAGGAGCTCCAGCGTCTGGGCTGATAAACTGAGCTCTGTGTAAGTGTGATCTATATGATATACATTAGTGGCCAAAAGATCTGATTTTGAGAAGAGATCCAGTTACTTAAAGACATAAAGAACAAAATAATACTAATAAAACCCCAGAACACAACAACAGCAACAGCGGTTTTGGTACCACTACGTGCTACTGTAATGAGCTTGTTGGGACCACCAACAATCATCAGATCAACCTGTTTCACTAACCCTTCTCTCAAACGCAGTAATTCGCACCTCAGAATTTAACTGCACGGGTAACACTGCTGAAATACATAAATACAGGAAGACTATGAACTTCTCAAAATTAAAAGAAAAATATACCACACAGGGAAGTATTTGGGAAACTTGGGGTAAAGACATGACATTCCAGCTGAAACAAGCAGCCTGAGGTACAGGGATCTTTGTTCTGCTTATCACCAGTTCTTTCCTCCAGTGTTTCTTTAAAGCTTTCTGCTCTATTAAATAGCCTCTCAATACTGACTAGCTACCCCAAAAACTTTTGGGTTTTTTTCATGCTTTTTACATCATTGCGTTATCTCCTGAGATTGAACTCCATACAAAGACTCCTGCTGATGCCAGCAGGCTCATTAATTTCCATTAATGAAAACCTGGACCTTCCCAGGAGGAAACAGGGATGGACACCATATTTTTGGATTAGCTCGGCTGATGTGAGGGGGGTGGCATTGGTGCAGTGTCCTGAAGGCTCAACCCTTCTCCAAGGGTCTGATCCATCAGAGCCAGGGCAACCACAGGAAAGAAGCAATAGAAATGTCCTTTCTCATCGTGCTTCCAGTAGCTACAGGGGGAATGACCGCACAGCTTGCTGGCCCAGTGGGCTCCTAAGCCTTGCCCTGCATTTAGCAATAATCTCCAGCTGTAACAGACTGCTTTTGGGCATCAATGTATCTTCCTTCAGGACCGTCATCATCCTCTTCCTCAGAGAGAAACCTTCAGGCAACAGGAGGAGGTGCCTGATCCAGGGTCAGGCACATCCACCTGATACACTAAGGGCTAGATTTAATTGTTTCTAATGATTCAGCGTCACCTGAATCCCTCTGGGAGGAGCATACCCTGGTCTTAGAACATGGGGAAGTGACAGAGCTGTCACCTTACAAGTACAGTCCTTGCCTGAGAAGGAAGGAAAACAGTGAAAATTCCTCCTTAATGCAAGAGGGGATTTGAATCCCTGTTTCCCCTTAGGAAAATGCCCTTGGCTAGTCTGTATGAGGACAGTCTCTGCTCCTCCATCAAAGCAGCGGGAGAAAAAAGAAAAGATCACGGTCCAGTGGGCTGGTCCTGGGTACAGGGAGCAGACACAAACATGACTTTTGGTGGTTACTGCCATCTCCTCAAAGGGGAAGACCTGGGTCCTTGTTCCTGCTTCCAGCTCTATTTCTGTATCTTACGTCAAAGCAACACGGGATACACTCCGTAAACATCACCAGCTGCTGGTAGGGTTTAGGTGGGGTTTTTTGGTGGCAGTTAGCACTCCATTTTAAGGGATCTCCATCCTGTCCATGATGTGTGGGTGATGACTGAGCAATGGCTACCTCTCAGAGAGTAAATCCAACAAATCGCCCAGATGCCCCCAGAGCCTGTTTCAGCATGAGTTAGACCTCAAAAAAAAGTCCTCATCTCAGTAGGGGCCAGTGCTCTGTCTGGGCATACACAGAAGTGCCAACATAAAGGGAGGGGAAAAAATGAAGCCTCTCAGAGGTCAGGTACCTCCAAGGTCAGCAAGCAGCTGAGCTGCAGTCATCAAGATTACGATTTTTGATGCCAGTCTGCTCAAGTTTCCCTCCACCCCTGTTTTTCCCCCCCCCCTAAACCTAGAATTCAGGGGAAAAAGAAACCTGAAAAAACAGCAAAGGTAGGATGAACACAAATGATGTAAAGATTGTCATAACATATTGTGAGAATTAACAAATCTCTTAACTCATCTGCCTACCCATTTTCCCAGTGGGCTCAACAGTGACATAAGAAGGGAATATCTTGGTAGGGCTCCAGCTAAGCAAAGGTCATGGCTTTTACCAACCGCAATGTGCAGCCACAGCAGTCTGCTCCAAGCACCCCACGGCCAGTTTCATCTCCCTGCCCGCCCTCCCAGGAGTCCCAAGGGAAAAACTCTATTTTAAAGTTGCGAGTCCACCCAAACTCTCGTCCTGGCTGACTAGTTACTCTTATCTGCTGTCAGCATGTTTATCAGTCCTGTGATTCAGTGCCATTATCTTGCACAAACTCTGCTATTACATGACAGTCGATATTTAAAGAAATGGTAACTCCGTGTGGTCTGAGAGAGGTCTGCACAGCTAGAGAGAAAGTTCCCAGGAGACCTACGAAAAACAGAAGCTAAAACTCATACAGCTTTGAGTTTCTAGTTTAGTGAGAGGTTTAAGTGAATTAACGCTAACCAACACAACCCCATGTCCCAGCCTGTTCCTGTTGATTGACAGTCTGTAAAACCCAGACCAGCCCAAGCCCAAAGACAACAGCAGCACTCCTGCCCACGCCGGTGTGGTGCTATTCCTGCGAGTTCCTTCACCCAAAGTTTCTCCCTCTGCCTTCATTTGCCCCTGTCTGTCCCAGCCCAGGTGTCTCGCATGGGACATCAAACCCCTGATGGTACCTACCTCAAAAGCTCTTTGGCTGCTTGCTGGTTCAGTGGGATCTTCTACAGCAGCCACCAACTTGGGACAGGGCCACGTTTTCCCTATAGGGCAGCCAGGGAGGTATCTACCCTCCAGCCCCCCATTACTTTATTATACTCAAAGAACACCACGGGCCATGACATGCTCCAGGGGACACGCTGGCTGCAGGATGGGGCCGTCCTTAGAAATATCGTTACAAATTCCAGGGAATCTCTCACAACCAAGCAAGTTGGGCAGTTCCCTTTTACCAGTAAAAGGGATGTGGTACAGTGTCCCCAGGGAGCAGATCACCCCTCCACACCTCGGCCCCTGGGTGCTCTCCTCGCCAGGGCCAGGGGCACCACGCTGCACTTCTGCCCACCACACAGGAAGGATGAAACTGCCGGAGCTGCCATGGATGGGGAAGCAGGATGGTTTGGTGTAGGGCAAATAATCCCACTACTCACCGGGATACAAGAGATCCGAACAACTGCCTCGCTTCCCATGGATGTGCAACCCTTTGCAGCCATGTAAAGTGGGCAATGCTGCAGAGCACTCATTTTTAAGGTCTTCCCCCATCATCCAAGAGCTCTTTGTTTGGCAACTTGTCAAAACCCGTAAATTCAGCATAAGGGAAGATTGTTTCTGGACATCAAAATCCCTTTGGAGATACAACTGCGGCCCAGACAGCACCCAACCGCATGGCACCAAAGCCAACTTCACGCCAAACTGGTGAGATATTTAGAAGCTGAAGAGAAGCAAAAAACCATCAGGTAAACTATAGAAATAATTGAGCTGAATATGGCACATGAGCACTGAACTAAACACAGAAGAAATCCCAGATTCAGGCCCTGCTGATGACTTGGTTACTGATGGGTTTTGCCCTCAGATGTCTGTTGCACTAAAGCACATCCGTGCACTTCTGAGGCTTACTCCGAACCGTATTCCTGTGCTGGCTCAAGGCCAGGTCTAGGACCAACACTGCGCCAAAACACGCGCAGGCTCTCCACAGCTCGATGCGGAGCCCTCAGGGGTCAGCAGTTAGCATTTGCAAGGGCCTCATGCGGGTGAGTTTGCCTCCATTTGCACTGAACAAAGTGAGCAGCCCTTGGGAGAGCACAACGGGGCGAACCAGGTCCCTCCAACCACCTCCCCTACAAGGGGGTGAGGCTTTTCTGTAGGAGACAGGGGCCCAGCGTCAGAGCACAAGCACCAACTCACCTGAACATCAGTCTTCTGTTGTAGATCCCAGCTCTGCAGCGAGGACCCATCTTTGTAGCACTGGAGTTTTCTGGCTAGTGGTTTTTCTTGTTTTTTTTTTTTTTTTTTTTTTTTTTTTATTTATTTTTAAAAAAGTTAATGAAAACACAGAAGAGGAAGAAAATCAAGTGATGCTGGGAAAGCAAAAAGAGTAGTTTTGTAGGGGGAAACCATTAGCTCCATTAAAAAACAACAAATATTGTGAGTCTGCAAATAGATACTGCAGATATCCAGTATATCTGCAAACGGGATATTTATAGAAGAAATACAAAAGTTGTTGAGATGCGGAGCTCACTTCTTTCTCTTACATTCAAGGCACTCAGCCAGAAACTGTTTTCCCTCCAGTTAGTATGAGTCATTTGCCCCATTGAAAATCAAGGGTCTTAATCTGTGGTGAAAACAGGGCCTCAAAAACACCAGCAGTCAGCAATTCTAGGTGCAAGCTCCCCTCAACCCATACACAAGTCTACTCCCTACCCCCCCCCCCCCAAGCAAGCCTCTACCACAGAAAACATTTCAGTCAGTCAGTAATGTAAGCAGACTGTGTCTTCGGGGTGTCACTCCTGCTTCTCAGCCATCCAGATATCCACCTGATCCGCCGGGCAGGGAGTTGTGAACTGCCAAGAGCAGGAACACTGAAGCTTTGAGGACAGCAGAATGAACTCCGACATCAAGGAAAGCAGCTCACACTGCAGCACAGGTGTACAAAATAAGCAGAAGTGCTTTCATTTCTTTTCAGGCTAGGACCTTAAGTGAAAAGCCAGCAGCTACAGCCCAGCTCACAACCAGGGATGTGCNGTTGAGGAGGCAAAGCATTAACTGTTTCCAACTTCACACTGGGCAATAAGGCACACTGGTAAGGGTAGGTTAGCCTGAACGGTGGCTTCTGCATCCCTCTTATTTTTCTAAGCATTAAGGATTAACTAGTGAAAGGGGCTAAAAATGTGAGGTGACAAAGAAGTTATGACCACCAAGCGCAGAGAAACCAAAGTACTAAATTACTTACCGACAAGTGAGAACACACTGTTACCACTGATACCACCATCCCACAGAACCAAAAAAAACCCTACACATCCCTTCCCTCCCAAGGGATTTTTGATCATGAAGTGGAAACCGTAGGTTTATCTATCCATGGACTTATTCCTGAAGAATCCCACATGCCGGCGCTCTCAGTCCATAATAAAAGCACCTGGTTCCACTCCAACAAGGGATTAGGCTTGTAGGAAGTTCCTTATTCCAGAATCAGGTGTCCACACACAGGCTTAACCCAGAACAGCTTCAAACAGCAACAAGGCCTAAAATGGAACATCTCATGAGAACCTGAACACTTCTGTAACAGACACACAACATCTGTATTCGCAGTCAGGATGACTTTTAAGACCATAAATTCACTTTCACATTTGTTGATGTGGAACTCTGATGTGTCGCAGTACAAAAAGAGAGAAAATACACTTAAGTAAACAAAATAGTTGAACTATAAGAAATAATAAGGTGGAGTGCTAGGTGGACAGTCTTTAATTACTCTCAAGACAGGAAATACACCCATTCATATTGCCCAGATAATATCACAAATACATGCACATAATGAAGAAGTAATTTTAATGAAATAATGTGACCGTAATTATACATACCATAACTATTTTGGTTGCAGTCTCGAAGCTTCAATCAATGCTAGCATCTGGGCTCTGTGCCACAGCTGGCAGCCAAGCCATCCCCCGCACGGCTCAAAATTAGGACAGCCAAAGCAGCTTTAATCCTTCCAAGCCTGACCTGGACCTCAGTCTTCCCAGAGCAGCAATTCAGCCACATGTCTAACTCCTGTGCCACTGCAGAGGCTTTGTGGACTGCACTGCATTTATCTGACCCTACAACGTTCTCTTCTGTCCTAAATTTTTAGTTTGGGGCACATTAGGAGAACATGAGATGAAATGCAACAGATTGGGTAGGGGGTAGGGTGGAGGAAACTGTCTTCAGTTAAACACCGTAATATTTCTTTCATTCTAGCCTTCCCGAGTACTTCAGAGAAGGCCAAGAAACAAAAGCATCCACCTACAAAATCTAAAGCTGGCAACTGCTCGATCATCAACGAGGGGACTGTCCAATTCATCCCACTCTGCTGCAAGCAGAGCTGAACCAATTGGCAAAGAACGAGCCCCAGGCATAAGAGGATTATTTAAAAACAGTAAACCAAAATTTTTCTCAGGGAAATTCGGAGCAGATTTCAGCACTGATATTTCTGCCATCAGTCACCATAAACTCTGCTAAGTACATCTGAATTTTTGTTAACTTTCCCTGCAATGACAAGAACTAGTGAAGTCCACAGAAGTCAGTCCAGTCTTGCTGAAGCCCTCGCAGGCGCTTTGTCCTCCAGGCATCTGCATACACACTGACTTTTGCTGTGGGTGTGAGGTGGGAGTTTTTAACTACCACACTAAGCGCGGTCGTGCTGCACAGTCCAGAGTATAGAGTCGAGCTTATTGTGAAAAATGTCTCACTTTTAGACAACCAGTTTATCAGGCCCAAGGTGCTAAAGCTCCATTTCACACCACATTGAGGTCCCAGTATGTCTTTCAAAGGTCTCCACACTGTCCCCATTTTTTTCTTTCCTGGATCTTCATCTCAAGTTATTTATATATGCAAATAACAGTTTAAATCCTATGAATTTTTACAAAGTCAGGCTGGAGGAAACTGCAGTTCTAGTGTAGACTAGCACCTACACTAATGGAAGCGTCTGTCACACACACACCACCACCACACCCCCACATCTTACCAGTCACAGACAGAAAGCTATCAGGCTTCTGCAAAGGTCAACAGCATCTTCTCCAAGTAACAAATTCAAATTTGTTCTTAATTTGAGTTCTCTTTGATTAGAGTACTTAAACTTGGAAAAAACCTCACGTGTAATGCCGGAAGAAAAATCATCCAAAGCACTGGACTGTCAGTTCAACATTCATGAAGGTATTTAAAACTTACATCTAAATATACTGTGTCAGAAAAATTACATGCAAGCTAGCATAAAGGTTAACTTGTCGATAAGCAAGTGCACAGATATTGCTGGTTGTCCTGTGCACACTGGTTGCTTTTTCAGTAAACACTTGTGAACAGAAGCTACTACAGTAAATAAGTTTGCATTTCCATCTTGGTAATGTTATTGCTTCAGTTACCACACCCACGTTTGAAGCACAGTCTTACTTAGCTATTTAATAGGGTTTTACACAGGTTACAGTTGTATTATAAAAGTGTTCTTTACTATAGATAAAAATTAAGCAAAGACACTAAATACTACCTAGAGGAAGATTTCATCAAACAATTTTTAGGTTTAATTTTGGCAAAATACCTGAAAACTTGTATGTTTGAATAAATATACAAAGTTTTTACCAGTTACGCATACTTTATGCCCAAGCGCTTGCTGACTGTGCCATCTACTGGTGCAAAGTACTCCTCTGTCTCACACCCTCTCTCCTGCTTCCTACAGACCAGCTGAACACAGGAGCTACTCAGAGAGCATTAGAAGATCCCGGGAATATCGACTGTTTTCATAGAAGCAACCTTAAAACAGCAGTCCTTTGATCTGAATGCCCACCCCCAGCATAAAACTATTAGGGCCAGACAATAAGCCCAGCACCCCCCATGCATGACCGAAACTCCAGCTACTTTCTCAACGCAAGAGCGCCACGCAGGTAAGAACAATCTGTTCCTTTGAGTATGCTGGCTTATTGCCTAGAACATCTAATAAGCTCTTAAGGAACTGACTTAATTTCTTTTAAAAATCTTTACCAGACAAAGGTTAGAGAAACTGTTTCAGCCTATCTGGAAACACATCCAGCACTCCTGTTACGCGGCTCCTGGAGAGCTATCTACTGCAGTTGCTCAAAGCTTGAAAGAAGAATTTCAGTTTTTTGTTTTCAGTGAAGTCAAACTTCGATACTGCAAGCAGATGCTTCTTGCTCTCTGCAGCTAACACATTTCTAAACCCTTCCACTCAAGACTACCAAAACAAACTAGACAGCCAACCCACCCTCGTTACCCTCTCAGACAATCCAGAGGAGGAAGTCACCAAGACAGTAACTTGCGCAAGCACAGAACAAGTCTGTAGCAGAAACTTGTCAGTGCAGCTACTTTCCCCAGTAACACATATATGTTTCAGAAAAGCATACCTGACTCCCAGTGACAATAACTAGGTCTTTCCACAGCATTCTATTTCAGTAAAGTACATAATGAAATAAATACTCTCCTACATTTACTATTTTAGATTAAATCAGACCAAAGCTCTAGTTTTGGGGCATGTCCTCTGCATCGCATAACCATGAACCTCAGGAAAAGAGTAGCGTTAGTTTCAAAGACAAGGCAGCAGAATTCCCTATCGCCCAGGAACTGTGCTCTACTCCCTTTCTCTACACAGCTTCACAAACAACGACTGAGAGCAGCTACTCCTATAGTCAACGTCTAACCCCCTAGTTCTTAGTGCAGAAAGCCTGCTCACCCTTTTACTTCCAGTTGTATAAAACAAGTTACTTTCCAGGAAAGCCAGAAGGGTTCAAGACACACTTTAGCTCCTTGAGCAACCAGTCGTGGAAATACCACTGCAGCGCTCTCATAGCTCTGAGCTTAAAGTACAGCAAAGCTCATGGGTGAATGCTGAAAGATGTTACAATAAGCTGTTGATCAGCCCTCTGCTGTCTTGGTGTATTATGGTATGCTAAAAAAGGCTTGTCATTAACAGTGCCCTAAATACACAAAGACAAGCATACCTTTAATCACCAGCATCATCAACGCCAATACTCAAATGGATGAATTACAGAATGCATCCTTCCTTTGCTGTACCACAACTGACAGTTACTGCCCGCATGCCAGGAACTCCGCTCAATAGATTCCGCTCACAGCGCTAAACATGACTGTGACTTGCCCACTGGGGCATCAAGTTTGAAGCGAGATGTCTCTTCCCCTCTGTTCCCCAAGTTTGTTTTGCACCACAAAGCATTTCCACAGCAACAAGAGGAGGAAATTCAGCTTCACAAGCTGAAAAAGAGGTGAGGGTAAGAGCACTGCACGCTGCCTCAGGCCCATAACCATCACTTTCCCCACATGGGCCATATACCACAGTGCACTGCACACTTGCCTCTGAGCATCATGAAGTCACACAAACACCAAGCTTTTAGAGAAACATTTATTATAGGGTTGCAGAATTTATGCCAATATAAAGTCCCTTAATAAAACTCTCAAGTTCATCAACTGCAGGACACTAGCTTTGTTATCTTTATACTGCAGCTTTCAAAAAAGTAACAATGCTCTGACTGCAGTAGTAACGCTACTTGCTCATAAAAAGTTGGTCTAAAAAGTTTATATAAGCCAGAGTAGTTTAAGTTTACAACTACAGTCACGTTCACAAGTGAGCTATACCAGAACAGATTCCTGAAATAGGAAGTTACAGGATAAACCAATTCATAATCAAAAATACTGACAAGCTTTAAGAGCAACTCTATCTGAATCTAACAACTAAATACCACAAAACCAAACCAAGGTAGAAGAATTAAACGTAAGCTCGGGGAAGGTTCCAAATATACATATGAATTCAATACAGTAATTGCACAAAATGAAAGAGGGTAGTGTTAGAGATTTATCATCATTGAGGTTGGATTTTACATGCTTCACACATGGTAGTTAAAATAAATCTTTAATGATACGCATCAGAAGGTTTTTTAGCCAGGATATGGAGTGCAGTGCTATTCTACAGAACTACACAAGATGTGCAAACCACAGATTATCAATATTAATCATTCTGTGAAAGTTAAGGTGAACAGAATTTGTTCCAGCCAAGGAATCGGTTAACATTTTTTATATATATATTTTTCTGCCATTCCCAGATTACACTAAATCAAACACATTCAACGGATAAACTGATATTAACCTTCTAAAAAAACCTTACTCAAATTTAAGTTTTACATGAGACAACTAAAAAGTTATACCAAAGATCAAAGAAAGCTGAAATGGTGACTTTGTCTTTTGAAATACAAGCAATACACAGAAAATGCATAAGGCTTTTGATTATCACTGCACATTTTAATTTAAGAAGTCGACGTCTAATGCTCAGACTTCTCAATGAAGGTGTGAATTAGTCACCTCCCATCCAACACCTTTCACTGTTGACAGATCTTTGTTTCAACAACGAAAGAGTTTTCAAAGTGTCTGATTGAATGACAGTTCTCCACTGAACGTTTCTGCAGACCTGGGGACGAGAGAAGATGACAGCCTAAGTAAAGCAGATCTAGAACCCAGCAGCAAATATTTACAAATTTTGTATCATTACAAACAGCAGCAAGACAATAATTCAGTACATAGTGTTTCTACAGCCATGAATTGCTTGATATGAACAAACTTGATACTAGTTTGTTTTTTATCAGAAAGCCTCCCTCATTTTCAGAATGGTAACAACAAAAGAGGGGGCCACATACAGCACACGGGACAAAGCAAGCAAGGACTTTTTTCTAGCACCCCGCCACCATTTTAGTGACGGAAGAGACAACACTAAATAGACAGTTTATGGCAGCATTTCTCATAGCCCTTCCTAACCACAAAGAAAAGGAAAAACAAAGCAGATTGAAGACTGCTCTATGGAAGCACGCTCTACCTTGGTACATACTGGGTGGGGGGAAGTGCTGATAAAGGACTAAGGTGGGATTTTTTTTCTGCATCCTTCCAGAGTTTTTAAACTCTTTCCCTGTAACTTCCCTTTGATGACAGCCCCATGAGGATTTGCTGCGCAGCTGATGATCTTACTGAAGTTTTTCCTAACACTATTAAAGTGATTTTCCCTATTTTGGGACATGCCAGCATTGGATCTGACATAGGCAGTTTACCTGTATCAGCTGTGAATCTTTACTAGGAGACAAGGATATGGCAGTCCTGCCATCAAAAACAAGCTGCTCAACTAAAGCACTTCAATATATAACAATTAGAGAAGGAAGATTTATGGCTTGTTTAATAAGCAGAGAGTTGTTCAGAGTAAGCAAGAGAAGCTATCCATCGAAGTCTAGAAGGACTAGCTCTTAAACCAAACCCACCAGGCACTGCTTTAGTTTATAAACAGTTGAAATACAGGCTGTCCTTCAATTCATCTCAATCTTAACGCCTGTACAAGTTACGAAGTTTCCAATGGCTATCTAACTGGGTACATAATTGAACAGTCAGAATAACCTGTCTGGTTTCTTGAATGCCTTCAGTTACAAATCCAGGGAACTGCTGCAGAACCTGAGGTCAGTTTGATCAGAGAAACACATGAACTCTACAAAATCTGAGAGCCAATGCAGCACCAGCTAAATGAGAAGACTTCTCCGCAGAAGTTACAGGAATTTCATTCTCATTTCAGTCTAATTATTTACATGCGTATGGCTTGTAGACACCAGAAGAAAGGCATTCTAGAAATTTGATCTGGAAGGCAAGACAAGCCTTACCCCTGAACAATTTTCTCTCAGCAGCAGTCTACCACTTGACTAGATTTCCTGCTCCCCTCCCCCCCAAGGGCAAACAAGGTTAGGTACAGAACAGAAACTGTACCAGGAGACATTATTCATTTACTAGAATCCTTTTGTGCAAGTATTCTGTCTTTTACCATGCAGCAATGATGTCAACAAGATGCTATAGCAAGATGATTTAAAGAAACACCATGAACACTCTTCACAGTATTGTCTGTAGACTACACTCTTCCAGTCATGTATGGACCACAGCAGTGGTCAGTTTAGACTTGTTCACAAAAGCATCTTCACAACAGCTAAGAGACATGTGCCTCTCCCTCCCATAAAGGCAACGTTTACTGTTTCTTTGTGTGCCCTACACTGTTAGCTACACAGGACCAGTTTTATGCTCCCACATACAGAGACTTCCATCTAGTAACAGGATGTAGTCTCTAGCAAACAGCAGATGTGGCTCCTGATGCTGCAAGCTGTAACGTAGCTGAGAAAACTCTTGCCTAAGAGCTTGGCAGGAAAACCAGAGCACAGAGTTCTGACAAACCAAACATTTGCATTCTGAAATGCTGTAACTGACAAAAGATTAGTTTGCTATGTGTTTGGTGAGAGCAGCAAACTATGAAATGTTTTGAGAACTAGTGAACCAAAATTCATAGCATCAGATTTCTGTACTCCAGGCCTCCTTCCAGTATGTCAAACCACTGACAGCGCAAATTCAACCCTTTTCACAGAATGGCAGAACAGTGGCATGATGAGACAGGCAATAAACAAACAGAGCTCAGAAGTTCCTATGAAGTGTTCTTCCTTTTTTAGAGAGGAAGTCTGGGATGTCCAGAGCTAGTTGTTCAGCTATTTTGGATTTTTTTTTTCCAGAGCAAGTGAACCAGAAGATAATGCTTTTATGTGGTGCTCCTGTAACCCAGTTTTACATATGACAGTGACAGACTAAGCTGCACCTACACAGACTCACATTAATCAGACATACTATACGAATTTTGGGGCCAAACAAACTTACAACTTCAACCAAAAGATAGAACAGAAATAGGCTTAAGTTCAAATTTGGTTTGGGCATGTAACCTCTAATTCCATAACTGAAACCTTCTCTCGTCATGTTCAAATGAAACTTCAGATACATACTTGAAAGTAGGGGAAAATACCCATCAGTTCTATAATTAGTCTCAGCTTATGTTGAGCACTTACAGATTTCCAAGTCTAAAAAATCCCAAAGTTTATGTATTTACCCTTTCCCCACTCAAACAATAGATTTATTACTGAAAGGAACTTGCCTGTTATCTGGTCTCTGCGCTGAAGTCTGAACGTCTCTTTTCCAACACAGAGTTGGTAGATGAAGATACCCAAATCAGACACATTATCTATCTCCTCTGTAACCACCATTTCTTCACGGACTAGGTAGGTCTGAGGCAAGTAAGAGCCAGTCTAAAAGAGAAAACACCTTGAGAAACAGTATTCTGCTAACAGTGGCCAAACATCACTACATTTTACTCTTTGGGAGGGCTTCAAGCACTAGATCCCAGCTTTCCTTATTTAATGCTAAGATATGCCAGTCTTGAACAGCTGCATACCAGAGAAGTTAAAAACTGACAAAGGCTATTTCAAACAGCTGCACTTACATCCAAACAAAGCACAGTTAACCTTAACACAGCTTGCCTCACATGAAGCAAACGTAAATAGAACCTGTTCAAGTTTATTTGTATGCAACAGAAAGTTTGCAGTTTAAAGAGGAGAAAAACTATTCCTAAAGTTTCCATGTTTGAGGCAATGTATTTCTAATACAAAAAAAGCAGTGTGACCTACAAAAGTTGTCTTCACCAGAAGATCACAGCGCTATCAAAACAACTTCCCACCCCTCATAACCAACTCCTAAAAATGGGGGCAGGGAGACACACTTAGAGCTTGTCTTCATGAAGCTAAAGAAAATGAAACAAGCTAAGAGAGACCAGGTGGCCTCTGGCACTAGGTATAGAGGAGTCAACTTTTTTTGAAAAGTACATTTGATATGCAATAGCTCAGTATTGCATTTAATTTGAAAGTCGCAGCAAATTCTATCAACTTGACCCATAAGATAAGTCTTCTTGGAAAAATACATTTTAGTCACTGAAGAGTCAAAGTGCTGCCGGTGAGTTCACAGCGAGTGCCAATAAAACAGAACAAGTTAGCATTGTTCTTTCCACTAAAACTCTCATGGGGCAAGTGAGCTTTCCGGTAGTAACTTTCAGGTTTAGACTTTCAATGATATTTGGAGCTTTATCAAATTCCTTTATAATAGCTAAATTTAACCTTATTTGCTAGTTGCTTTCAGCTTTCATAAAGCTAGGTATTAATAAGAGTATTAAGCATGAATCTACTCAACATAATATACACTGACAGCTGGCCTTAACTTCAGTACAGTGACTGAGCCAGGGGGATTATGTACTTCGATGGCAAGAGGACTATTCTAGCAAGAGACTGGAGTACCGGAGCAACGCACAGCATTCTTATCAAAATGGATCTTGTCAGCACAACTAAACAGTAAAGTTTCCACGTACCGCCAGTTTTGCAAAGAGATCCATCAAATTTCTTGGTGGCATAACTATGGATGTGTTCAGTGGAATCACATAGCAGTTACCCAGTTGCAAGTCAAGATACGCCGTCAAAAGCTATTTTGACAAGAAGTTTTCAATGAGTTCAGCATGGCCTTTGATTATGAGAACACAGTTCTAGAAGCACTGAGAAAGAAGCTCAAAAAGCTGGAGATCATGCACAGCTAGTATCAAAGCAATGCATTCAGGAACTGTCTAGTCTAAGAACTTAGCTATTACCGCTTTCACAAACAAAGTGATCATAGCTATAGTTTACAACAGGACTTTTGTACAGAAGGATGAGCTGACAATAAAAGCAGTTTCTATTATAATTCTAAATGACTGCAGTTTGTATTAATACAGATAAAGTATTTGGGAGTATGCTCTCATAACATAAGAAGTCCAATTAAGCACAGTGCAAACAAAAGGTATCCAACTGCTCATAAGCAATCATTCCCTGTAAATAGTTCTTCAGAAAAATTAATAGTTTCTAGAATGCCACATCAACACTACCACTGAGTGCAAGAACTGCAGGGACTAAAATCACCAACATATCTACTTGTTTTACTACAACGACTTTGCATAACACTTAGCCAGAATCAACTGAAGTTCTTAAGTTGCCTGAATCCTTTAAGTTATAGCCAAGATTCTATCAAGACAACAGAGATAAAAGCTGCAAATACTGCGAACACAGGCAGCGCAGCTTGGCTGCGTGGCATGCCATACTACTGTTAAAAGGCAGCATGTGCAGAGGTCAGTCCTGGTGTCTTTACCGTGATTATATCTGCATTGCCAAGGTCTGATTTACAAACAACCTACGAGAGCCCTTACAGCTGACTAACTGTTAATATTATTAATATAAAAATCAAATTAAAACCATCCTCTCATCTTTACTTTAGAGAAACTACCTATAACTAACACAGCATTTTCTATTTCTAGGTTTCAGCCACTTTAAGTGATTCTTCGTTTTACTCATCCAAGGAGAAGGAGCTCACACTTATTTGGAATTCTACATTTTGCTGTAACTGGCAGAATCTTAGACCGAATCTTCAGTTCCCCTATTTCTTAACTCACATTTACAAGTGTTCTCCTATGTTCTCCTACCCTCGTTTTCATTTACATAGGATTCTTGACCAAATAACAAGTGTTACTTCTAGGCATCCTACAGGCGACAATATTTAAAGTTGCATAGCACTGAGATGCACTGTTCTGAGAAACAATCCAGTTAAGAGTCACTGTGGGCATGAACTCCTCTAACATTCTTGTAACACTCCTCCCTTTCAGAAGTTAAGTCTACTATTATAGAGTCAGATTTCCCACACTTAAACCCTTACTGCATTGACATTAAGCTTTAAAGGTCTCAAGAATGAAAACCCAGGAGCTGTTACGATTACCATCCACTTCAGTTTCCCAGTAAGCAACAAGACTGGTTATTTCTTATTGCTTCACATATACTCACCCTATCAAAGTCATGAACGATTGCTGCTGGATCACTGTCCGAGAACTTTGGAACTGGCACATCAATGATGGCTATGTTATCATCTTCTCGAATGTCAGCTTCTTCAGCAATAGGGAGGAAATAAGGTTCTGCTGCACGATCACGATTTTCATTTTCAAAGTAACACATTTCACCACGGTACACTTTATGCTGAAAGTAAGGGCAAGGCTAGTTATTTTTACAGCAAATGTTGTTTTAAAAGTGTACTTCTAACACTTAAGCTATGACGAAGGACAGGTCTGTCACACCTGGAGCTTTTATAAAGGACATAACAGTCTTCATGTCCCAGATACTGAATGTTTTCTATTATAGTGGTAAGTCATTTATAATTACACTTTTATTATTCAGTGATACTTAAAGAAAAGAGAACTTCCACATTACCTTAGGCATGAAGTACTTGTAGATGCAGGCTCCACCAACAACAACTCCTGCCAAGATGAATGCTAGACCCAGCAGAGTCAACAGACATCTTCCAGATGAGTTTTCACCTCCGTGTGTGGCAACTTCTGGATCCTTTAAATAAAGAGGGATAGGAACTTAGAAAATGTAGAAATGCTCTGAACTGAAAGTAAGCTGCTATCTACTGCTTCACTTTGACCTCATCTCCTATTTCTTCTAGGTGTGCAGTGAGAATTCTACATCAAGTTTCATATAATAAGAAAACACATACATGAAATACTGCATCATGTTAAGATCAGTTTTCAAACAGCGCTGAAAGAGGATATTTTCTTAGTTAGAGGATGCTTTCTAGACAAACCCCTATTGAGAAACTGTTTGAAGTGTAAGAAATTTAGATAACTGTAACAAAAGATACAGTGCCGCAGCAAAAATATAGTACAAGGAAAGCAAGGTTTCTAGAGCAAGGTCATTTTAAGGTACACAGTGTTTTCAGGCCTCTTTCCAAAAGCCTATTTCCTATCCTCCTCTTGCTATCCGACAGACTAAGACAACATTACTTTTCCTCACAAAGCTGGACTAACAGAAATAGTGAAGATGCAACTTTGTTAGCTGGGGAACATCTGACACAAGTCAAACATTCAGGTTTTAGAACCTGTAATACACACAACTGAAGTCCGCTATGAAAGAGAACCACTCATCAGCTTAAATGCAGCTTCAAATTATGCCCAATAAAAGTAAGTCCCTACGGCACATCTAACTTGCTGCTTCAAAATACTCCTTCTTCCACCCAGGTCCCAGGGAAGTTCTGTTTCTAGCAGCCTGAAACTTATCTCTTTAGTTCAGCGACTTATTTTCTCCCTGTGCAGTGTTCTCTCAAGCAGAAGATGACTGCATTCAGAGGAAACGACTATCACCATCATGTAACATTGTGGTAAGTTGTGTAATAACGATTGTAGAGTTATTGGTGGCGTCTGAATGGCAATGAGTTCTTTCAGCACCTTTCTAAGACTTCTAGGTGAAAGGCTCACGCAAGCCAAGTTGAGAGGAGAACTGCAAAAGTACTGTCAAATACTAAACAATCAGAAGAAGTGACATTCCCTTTGGGCAAACAGGCCCTGGTTTTGGGTCTGTAAGAAAACAAACAAAAAACAAACCCCAAGTGTTTAGATAATCAATATATTTGGTCAAGTATGTCCCTTTAATGATTCATGACTCTGGTATTTAGCAGCTCACTTTCAGACCTGCTCTTTCTACTGGTCAGGAAGAAAAGTTAGGTTTCAGAGCAAAATATATTTTCCTTTCTGTTGTTCCTAGAGTCAGTAGCTAGATTTAGCAAAGCAGCTTCCATGGCCTTTCTTTATTTGGGTCCCACTATTTGCTCTCCCATAGAACACAATGTATTTAAGCAACCTGTGATCACAACGCAGTATTATTACAAAGGCTGGACATATTTCCATACTCAGCAAGATATAGCAGTGTAAAAGTCAAATGCATCAGCTATGCTATTACTGAAACAAAAACCAAGCTGTTTTGCGAAAGTCAGTACTCCTACATTCCACTCTCGCATCCTCCAAACAGAAAAATGTTGGTTCAGCAAGACATAAGCCACTAAAATTGGCTAGTTAAGCATTTACAAAAAAAAAAAAAACCCACCACAAAAACACCCCACCAACAGCCAAGCTAGTTTCAAGTCAGAATTATGCCACATTGATATGCCATCATGTGAAAACTACCTTGTAGAATTAACTGGCTTTTAAGATCAAGACTAATTCTGTTCTCTTCATATTCTGCCACCTTCATCTACACCTTTCAGTAACTTACTCGTTTAGCCTATCATTACTTGAACACAACAGTCTGCAGCATGTTTTGGCAATACAGACACCCTAGCACTTGGATGATGTCAACATGTGATTAGCTGCACTTGCACTACACCTATTTCAAACAAAGTAAAGGTCTTTATCATATTAAGAAGTAATGCAGGCAACCTGAATCTGAGAAGAGAGCTACAGCTAGTAAGAGGACACAATCCTGTAGGTTAAAATGCCTCTGCTCAGAAATAACAAAAGTCATAAAGAGCTGCAAAGAAAACACAGTTCTAAGCTGTGCAGTAACAAACAAAGCAAACTAGGGCTAAGACAGAAGAAAAATCACTTGTGTTAACATCTGCAGCTAGTTCAAGAGGCACTGTTGACACAGTCAGCTCCAAGGAATCTGCAGGGACAGTATTCTGCAAGCTCAAGTGTTTTGTGCAGATATTCTAGGGGACTCTTACTGTGCTGTTTCAGCCAACTTTAGCCATTAAGCTTGTTTGCTCTGCACAAATATTCCAGCAAAGGAGACATTAACAAGCACTAGAACAAGTTTGTCTTGGAGTAAAATTGTGAACTTGATGTTTACATGCAACTTTCAGCTCTGAAGTCAGAGTGAAGAGTTGTTAAAAAAAACCCCACGTACACATGTGCAAACACAGAGAATATTGTGACAGATAAAACAGCATGAGTGGCTTCTAAATTGAGAAGAACAGCTATCATGAAAAGAGAAGAAAGAGTGTAAGTCTATATTAGAACCAATCAGGTAACTAAAAACGTTAAGGACCTGGTGGAGCGAGTCCAGGAGGGCCACAAAGATGATCAGAAGGCTGGAGCACCTCTCCTATGGACAGGCTGAGAGAGTTGGGGTTGTTCAACCTGGAGAAGAGAAGGGTCCAGGAAGAGCTTATAGCCCCTTCCCGTACCTAACGGGGCCTATGGGAAAGATAAGGAGGGACTCCTTATCAGGGAGTGTAGCGATAGGATGAGGGGTAATGGCTTTAAACTGAAAGAGGGGAGACTTAGATTACATATGAGGAAGAAACTCTACTCTTGAGGGTGGTGAGACACTGAACAGGCTGCCCAGAGAAGTGTTCAAGGCCAGGTTGGATGGGGCTTTGAGCAACCTGGTCTCGTGGAAGGTGTCCCTGCCCATGGTGGGGGGGTGGAACTGGGTGATCTTTAAGGTCCTTTCCAACCCAAACCATTCTATGAACTATTATGCTCAGAACTTGCATGGTACAGGGCCAGCAAAAATACATATAGCAAGTTGCCTCAGGAGTAGCTGATGAGCTTGTTCTACATAAAACCGGCCAGGCTAATGACATTTTAAAAATTTAAATTGGTCCTTTATCTACACTGTTTGATTACCTTCTTCCTCCTGATCTAGTAATTCAGTGCTACTGTATTAACTGTCCACACACACAACTCCTACAGCTCAGGAGAGTCCACTGAGCAGTAACACCACTGCACCCCTTCCCCTTTTAAAGGAAGGCTATTTCAGAAGAAGCAGAGGCACTGCAAACTGGAAGGCAAGCTGCTTTCCCAATTACAGCTTAGAAGCAGAAAAAAAAAAAACCTAGAGTTCAAGTCCACAGGTTTTTGTTTGGTGCTTTTTTTTTAAATAGTCCCAGTCTCTGATTACAAATAAACTCAATCCATCCCCTATTCCTCCTCCAGAGCTACTGATTTATTTATCTAGACGCTGATCTTCTTCATCTGACTAAAAACGTCAGCAGCTAAGCAAGATATCTTCAAAATAAAGCCTACCACAGACTTGGAAAGTTCAATTGAAGTCAGCAACACGGCAACTGGTTAGGAAGGAAAAGCCAACCACAGACTACTCGCCTGGGTTTCTATTTAAAACCCTTTATGGCAGGTTTCTTCATTTAAGCTAGGCATACCAGAAGCCCAGACACCTTACCACAGCACCGCTCTCCAACTCGCTGCCTACGAGGGTTTCAGAGCAGCAGCAGCGAGCGGGGGATGAGCCCTAACCCACTTTGTTTGCTCCAAAGACGCATACCAGCCCTTCCCGGGGGGCACCGGGCTGCCGCCGGGGGTACGGCACCTCCCCCGGACAGAGCCGAGCCCCGGAGCCCGCCAGGCCGCGGGGGCACTCGCCCTCCTGCGAGCTACGAAGGTTTAAAGCCCCGTCAGGAAACAGGGCCCTGGTTTAAAGCCCCGTCAGGAAACAGGGCTCTGGCACGGGCCCAGCTGACAGATAAACAGCCGGGCCTGCCCCGGGCCCGTCAGCCAGCCCGCAGCTCGGCACCGCCCGGGGCCTCCCGACCGGCCAGCCCGGCTGGGAAAATGGCTGTGGCGAGGGAACCGCAAACCGCCGCAGCGGCGGGGCGCGCTCGGGCCCTCTCACACCCGCACCGCCCGCCCGGCAGCCCCTCACGGCGGCGGCCCTGAGGGGAGCGACCCGCCCCCTCGCCCCGGTGCTAAGGGCAGAGCGGCCGTCCCCAGGCTGGAAGGCTGCCCCAGCGCCGGGGAAGCGCCGAAGGGAGCGGTGGGGCGGCAGACATCAGCGCAGCGGGCTGCCGGCTGCCTTCCCCCGGCCCGCTGCCTCCGCGAGAAGATGGCGGCGGCTTCTACCTCCTCCTG